>JAHZNG010001124.1:0-13812 GCA_027744375.1 Orchesellides sinensis
ATGGGGTGGATTTACTGTAAAAAGGGTAGATTTGTTGTGTACAGGGTGGATTTACAGTGTACAGGGTAAACATGAGGAACTAACCGGAACGGCTCTGGTTACATTTAATATTCATTTCAACTGAAAGAGAGTATTTTTAAGGGTGTTTCTCCGTTGGAAAAAGTATATTCAATAGTCATCTCAGTCATCAGACCAAGCCATGTTTGTCAAACGACTAATTAAACGAGTCTACCAATGAGTATAAGCATGTAGCTCTTTGCTGCTTCTTCTAAATGGAATGTCAGAAACTCCAGGAAGTCTCATGAACTTCATTCATTCTTATGTAATATGTATGTAATTGTACAATCTTCATCCATCTTGTATCCACGATAAACATATTTTATCTCTATTTTATGACTGTGTACTAGGAAGCCAAGTACAAGGTACCCCTACCGGAAATAAAATCCTACGCAGACTTAAAGCGCTTTCTGTTCCAACCAGACTGTAATTAATTGCCTGGCTCAAAGTAGACTTCTGTGACGTTTGTGAAACTTGTGAGCTGTGCGTACGTCATTTCTCGTAATCTGGAGTAAGCATAACCATTAAGCTTTGTCTTTGCATAGGGATGCATATGCTTTAAAAATCTGGTGGTATGAAAGACCCTCGGAGACACTCATATTTTGTGTCACAACATATTTGAAGTTGTTTCTATCATTATTTAACACGTATGCAGCCATAATATTAATAAATTCTAACTTTCTACTTCTCAATTGTCATTCATGATTAACCAAAATAGTGGTTGATAGTATGTATATTATGAACCTTAACTCCTCTACAGTATGCCTTCAGAATTATACCCGATTTTTTACCCATTTATCAATATATTGCAAATTGAGCATCTGAAGAATAAACGCGAATTATTCCACTCAATTTTTGTTGGGCAACTATCTACATAAGTATTTTAAGCAGTAAATAGAAAATTCATGGGTTACATCTATTCCCAAAGGACGAGTGGGATTTGGCCTTTCTTCTTTTGTAGAATAACTTTTCCAAACAATGCGGCAGGTTGAAGTTTGTAAAATATTGTGTCCAAGTGTAACATCGTATTATTATGGTTATGTGGGATTCACTTTATATAAATCAGAGTCATTAAAGTACATACTCTTTCGGAAAAAAGGATACCTACCCTAACCTCAATGCATGTATATAACTAATAAGAATCGGAAATCGGTACCTAGACCAAATAAATGTGTGTTCCTGTAACAGATTACAAAATGACAGAAGGGGATTTTTTCCTTCTTATTCAAGTATCTCAAACATATCATATTTTTGATTAATGGTCCAAATTCCCAGAAAATAACGAAATCCCTTCATTTTTACGGTTTTCTTCAAGCTATCTATGTATACCTGTTTCTCTCTCTTACTTTTTTATTACAGCCTCTGTTGCTAAACCATTTTTCCTGCGACAGGAGCAACAAAGTTGGCCATCCATCAGGTTACCCACCGTGTCCTAAATAATTATACCCGTTTCCGTTTCATTTACTATGTCGCTCGGATTTTTTTCTGGATTGCTCCCGAAAGATGAAAGCCTTTACTGTACATTGTTCGCAAAAACCTTTTGTCCACCCGTCTCTACAATAGATCGCCCTTTTTCCTCTGTGGGATCAAGTTTAATGGGATAACATGAATCATTTTTCTTTACTCGTAAAATTATTGATATTCTATTAAATTTCTGATGTAAGCAATATCGTCCTCACATTGTGTTCAGCTTTGCTGACCATTTATTATCTACCATATATCATATAACTCATATGCCACGGGTGCATACCAAACTAGAAATACTTTTTTACAATGTCATTTCTCAGACATTCATCTTCATTTTCAGTCACTCAGCTTTCAATCCGATCTAGCGGAGTAATAAATCTTTACTCAAACATTTATGACTCATATGTAAACTTTAATTTTCTTTGCAGTCTGATTTTTGCAAGTGTTGCAAAAAACGTAAAGCTAAACTTACACTGGTTATAAAATGCCCATTACTTCCCAGTCCCCCTACCTCAGTTATTAAATACCTAATACAAATACAAACTACTTTTCTCAATTGTGTTCACATTGACAAATCATGTTTCGTTATGGGGCATTGCGCAACAAAAATACGCCCACTTTTTAAAGTTAATAATTTAACGAAACTATATTTACTTTATTTTCAAAGCCCAAACACTTCTTTTCAGTTGCTCAGTCAAAAGGAATACCTAATGGAATATTCTCTTATCCTTTCCATCAATGCATAAACATTAAACTGACAGGTATATTTTAAACTGACAAATAACAGCTCTAAATATTTTTTATCAGAACAGGTCTTTCATTCGTCCTTGGATCAAAAAACTGAAAAGCAGAAACGCAAAAAGCTCCAATATTGAATATACCTATGTAGAATTGACATCTAAACGAATGACCATACTTTGTGGTCAATATTGAATCAAACCAAACTCCAAATCGTACACAATCCTAAAAATGTAACATCTACATATTTACTTGTAAACTGAAACAGAAAATCAGATTACGTTTGCTTTCACTTCATTTCATTCCTCCGTTTTTATACATGTCCACAAAATACAATGCCTATTATCTGACAATTGCAAAACGTTTGTCAAAACAAATGAAAAGAAGACACAGTTCGTTATTCATGCGATTCTCTCTACCACAGTCGTTGTTTTGTTACATTTTTCTATGATGAAAATCCTTTTTTGCGAGGTATTTCACATGTCTGTCGGGAGAATGATTGATTGCGGTCAAAGCCAAAAGGTTGTATGAGCTTTCAACGAGAATATAAGCCAAAGTGAGCCGAATAGCATTCTTTCACCGCTGCTTCAGTTACGATTCCCTGATCTTCTCCTTTTTTGTTGCATCATTTTGCATTTGTCTATCTTCTGAGCTCTTTTATACTTTATTCCAAATGTATATAGCTTGGGCAAAGACATGGTAAAATACTTGCACGTGTAGGTACATGTAGTTATTAGGTAACAAGAAGTCCACAAAATACTTAGTGCCACACATAAAAACGTGGAGAGTTATTCCCGGTCAATGTATTCCACTGCTTGGAGAGAGGGTAAGGGAAAGTTATGGCTGACTTGACATGCCATGTAAAAAGTATGCTTATCCACGCAAAAGAATGTTATATGTTCATGATCACCTCTCAACTACTACTACTTGATCACAACTTACTTTTTTTACTACTTAACTTTGACGAAAATACATGGTAAAAATCAAGAACTCGGAAGTGAGTGCATTGCAAGTAAAAACTAACTTGAAGGGAAAAGGGGAGAAAGTTGAAGGCAAGTACGAAAGTTATACAGAGATATCCAATATCGTCTCATATTTCTCGAATCTATTTTATACTCCACTCCGATGTTCATCAGTTCAGTGAGTACTTTGCTTCTTTAGAAATAAACATAGTTATGCATATAGGTAAAGTAACCTCATATAGGCTATAGGATTCTTTTGCAAAAAAAAGTTACACGATCTGTGAGATCAAAACACTGTACTGAAGAAAACAAGGTACGTGGATCAAGATTTATTAACTTTGTACTTTCTCTGACATCTCTTCGCGTTTTCTTTTTTACGTGTGCATTGCACAAGATTCTGTATTTATAGGTATACTTGAATTTACAAGTGAATGGTACATTTTCCTAATATTTTTTGTACGAGTTGTTTTCGATCCTCTTGAAAAAGCGTAGTGAAAACTAGACTAGACTACACAATAGCTGTAAGGGATGAGCACGCATTGTGCGTGTTCACGAGTAAATAAATATTTTTCATTTTGCACTTTTTTAACAAATGCATACATCCATTATGTGATAAGTAACACAGCGCTTTCTTTCGTAAACCGTTTGTAAACTAATTCAATGTTTCAAGTTTACAAACAAATATGCAAAATATTTCCGATTTTGTATTCTAATGGGAATCTCAGCCCTCTCTTAAGATAGACAGCAGCATTACGCATATTGCCATCTCAGTAAATTCAAAACTGACAACTCACGCTTCTGCTATTTAGAGATATTCCAAAGCTAAAGAGCAAACATGCTTTCCAATGCCCATTAGCAATTTTGATGGAGAAAACATAAAGACAATGAGTTGGTATCATTCAGTAGGGCAAATGAAACTTTAGTAATAATAAACAAAGCAGAACGCATGCTGATGGCAATTGGGAAGCGCTTTCAACCACGTTATTATTTCTTGCTACGAAAAAGTTTGTTTTTACATTGATTTCACGCCTTTGGCAAAGCCGTTCCTGACAAAATTAAATTTACAAATTTTTCCCATTTTTGCCAGTCTTGTCAAAAAGTTAAATTTTCTATATCTTCAGCTTTATAAAAAAGTTTTTAAAGCAAAAGTCTGCCGCATTATGCATGAATGTAATCAAGTTATACGGGCCATATGAAAGGGAAAACGGGATATTCCCACAGTATTTTCTTTCCCGTTGATTTTTTGGCAGTAGACGAACTCAAATTTGTGAGATTTAAAGCAGATGATGCCAAAGACGAAAGAAAAGGTTTTAACGATAATGAAATGAGATTTTCGTTTACTTACCTTCTTCCAGTTTTCTTACGCCTGTCTTTGTATATATGTATAGATGGGGATGTGAAACCACATGGAATGCCTTTCGCTTGGTTTCACTTTTCTCCTTCCCTGCGTTTGACAGAATGACAAAAGGAATTTCCTGGCTGATTGAGATGCTTCTTAACAGATAACTTATTTTTTCTCCAATGGTAAAAGGAAAAAAGGCAAGTTTTCGAGTTTTTTATAGTTTCTTTTTCTTAAACAACACACGACAATTCACTTTTAGTCTGTAATTGCTTCTGACAGTTTTTTTTGCTAGTTGGATATTTTGTATAAGGTGACCGTGCTGATTACGATGATAGACAAATATTACAAGAATTTCGTCTTAGATAATTTAGCTTTTGTGAACCCTTATTCATTCAAGACAGACAGTCTTGTCTTGTGTCCCAAGTGATTTAATTCTTATCTTGAACAAAACAGAACACCAGTTTGTTGTTACGTCTAAAATAGTCTTTCTTTTTTACGATGTCTGATGTCACATCATACTACAGAGATAATTCTCAATGGAGTACATCAACTGGAGCACTGGAGACTTGTGTTTTTTATAACTGTATATTTTTTTACTTAACCCTGTTAAACATATTATATTTTTAAAGAGGTCAAGTAGTAAAAGTTTGAATGTCTTCACTTAATTTTTGTATAGCTAGCACCTCTTACGTGTGTCCTTGTCAATAAGAATGTGTTGACGTAAGTCTTTAGTAGTCTCAAACAACCCCACGCTGGGGCGTTTACTGAACTTGAGAATAAGATGAAGTATTTGCTCGGAGGAATTTATACAATGGCACAGAAAATTGGTTTCTTTTTTACCTGGAATTGAGAAAACTCGTGTGGGTAAAAGTTGAGGGTTTGACAAGATCAACAACAGGGTTTTACAGACATAAGGTTTTTTATAGAGTACAACAAGGAGCAAATTGAATTCAAACTCTGAAGAGTAAGAAACAGCGACAACTACGTCTGCTTCCTTTTTATAGAGACCTTGTTAACTCACATAGGAATAATAGCTATGTGTAAATGTTAAAGTATGTACGTGTTAAAATGTCAGAGTTTTATGTATATCTTAACAAATACTAAGCAGTGTATGTAACTTCCTGAAAGAATAAGTCAAGAAGCCGGTTGCCACTGCAGAGCAGACTGTGAGTGAGATAACGCGTGTTTAATACAAACTCTTTCAGACTACAAGAAATATTGACCTGGTGGTCGACTCCCTTGCCACATGCATAAAAACCATTTACAAGTTTTTTTCGCACATGCTACACACAACAGGATATTTTGAAAGTCAGAGTTTACACCACCGTGTTGATTCACACTAGCTTAGGTTGTTCCAGTTCAGTAATTTTTTCGAGCAACTACTAATCTACAGAATACATTCTCGCCTCGTCTCTTAAACTTTTTACACTACTGCTTTACTCAATCAACGTCAATAAACAAAATGCAAAGAGCGTTTTTTATAATCCGCAGATGAGGTTCACTTGAGCAGTTGGCTTTAGAGTGATGTTTGTGTGAGAAATGAGAAAGATAGAGAGATCAGAAGATCCTCTATCCAAAATAAATTTTTAGATTGCTGTTATGTTTTGTTATGTTGTAGTTAGTTTGCTTTTTTGTGTTTAAAAAGTTATTATCAGCGTCTTTCAAGGCTGTTATGCCTGAAGACTGTAAAGTAGTTATCTGTTGCTGACTTACATGATAAAAGACTCTCTCAAAAAAGAGTTGAGCCTCTCTCTCTTCTCCCCATTCACGTGTTGATCCTCCTCACACAACTGCCTCAACTTGCCTCGGCAAGAGAGAGGAGGAAGAAAACGTATTCGGAAAGGATATGTGTGTATGTGTGTATGCCTTATACAAGTGTTTCGTATCCGTTTTGAGTACAAGCCTTTCTGCAAGATTTTTTTGGATGCTTGTGGGCCAAGCATAGGCTTGGAAGTAACTGGAGAAGAGATGTGAAGCGGTTGGAGTTTATATTCCAAGTTGGAGCACAAGTTTGGTTCCTTCCTGTTCTTATACTGAATAGGAGTTTGCTTAAGTGGATGAATAGGAGAACATGCAAAGCTCAATCTTCCTGGCAGGCAGCAGCGTCAGTCTGTTTTAACATTATGCATGTTTTACACTGGCAGCGTAGCACTTCGGGTTTCGTAGATTATGAATGTGATTCGTAAAAGCCAATTTATGTACCTATTTTTGGCTATTCAGTATAGAACAAAATATTTCGTAGCCAAAGTGGGAATTTGGAAGAAAGTTTTAGATTGACGAGACAAACTATTATAGCATTTATATTAAGATGTATTTAAAGTTGTATACATTATAAATATTTAAAGTTGAATTGAATCTGGTTGAAACAATCACATTCTAATAATTAATAAATTGTTCAAAAGAATGTTAATCACAAATATAAAAGCTTTAATTTCAGCCCCATGTGTGCCGAGTTGTTTGATAACACTGTCAAATTTACTCTTTTTTTCTACGTATGACTTCATTTGAGAACTAGATTAAGTAGTTAAGTTGGTCATTGGAGAGTTTGTATCAAATACTTGAGAACTTGAGTGAATATTTACGGGCTATTTTCAAAATTCAAATAATGGATAATCTGTACATGTATAGTTTTTAAACAGCACTCTAATAAACTGAAATATAAAATATGCTTAGAAAACACATAGTATAAATAATTGAAAAAAATCTTATTATACTGAAGACCCAAGATGATACACAAAAATTAATTACGTACCAAATGAGTCAATCTAATAACGAAGATTCCACTCCACATATCGCCCATGCTGCAAATTCATTCAAAACAGTAATAAATGAGATGAAATAAACCAAAAAAATTTTTGGTTTGCTACAAACCAGCATACTTAAACAATGCCATCAGCTCAGTTAGTTTGGATGTAAGGCACAGACTTACAATTACAGCGTAGAAGCATACGGTTTGATTTAATTTTTACAACCCTGCTATTAAGCTCGAAAAGGTTATTACACTTAATTCCCGATATGCAAAGACATACTGCAAACAAGCGAGAGTGCATCCCCAACGCAGCGTCATTCCACATCATGCATCATCAGCTAAACCAACTTTCAACGTTGACATTGACACAAAGCAAGAAGACACAGGGTTATGATGAACCAGAGCAAAATTAAGAGCATAAACATAAACAGAGTTTGTACCATTGCTCATCCTTCATCGTTACTGACTTTTTTACTGTGGGTGGCAACATGCATTTCATTAAAAGTTGGTTGTATCATCTCCTCCACACGAGAGCTAATCCTCGGCATTAGCAATAAAACACTGAGCAGAAGAATTGTCATCTCGTAAGCTAGTGAACCACAACACAATACAAAAAATGAATGACATTAGTGTTTAAACAAAAACGGATGATTTCTATTTCTACCTATGTTCGTATGTAAATTGTACATAGCATAGAGTATAAATTACTAAAATGGGCAGACGTACAATGTTCCTGATTAAATTCTTTTTTTCTAATAAGCATCCGTAGTAAGTCGTTGATTGAGAGATTTTTCTGTTGTTGATGTATTTTGTTATTTACATTGTATATTTACCCTAACCCATATTATAATTCAGTGTGGAATGAAACCTGTAATCGAAAAGGAAGCGTCATCATGTAAGCATGCAATAAAGGAAATTACTGTAAATATTAATAATTAATGCTAGGAAATTCTATGCAAATACGGTATAATTACTTTTTCTTTTATTTACCCATGCATTAAACATAATATGGATTATTAAAATGTGGATTTGCCACCGGCCACTACCGTTACCGTCATGCGATACTAAACATGTATGTATGTATCTCCATAATATTCCATTGCCAATCCAGTTTAGTAACAAAATATAAAGTAAGCAAGTTCTATAGCAAAAATATGGTTAATGGGAGCAAATAATGTGATATAGTCAACATGAGTTCTTACACGACATCTAAACAACCACTTAACACACATTTCACCTAATACCACTGCAGACATTCTCAAACGTCACCATTTGATAACTTATCAGAGCTAGTTGTGTAGTAGATATCTAAAAAAGGAAATGAAAAGAACGTGTCAGCCCGATATAAAAGGAAAGTATTAAAAAGAAACGAGTATTATGCTAGCAGTCATATCATATCCGTGATATTTCACAGTTTTACGCATGCTATTAAAATAAGTGCAAAATACAGACTGAAAGGTGGAGTACACAAAGATATGATCGATCACCATACCATATGCTGAACTTATTACCCTTGCCCTATGTAGATAAGAGAAAAAATAACCGTTTGTGTTGAGTAAATAGTAATACTCCTTCACCCATTTACATAGACTGTAACAGTTTATGAGCAGGTCAAAACCGTAATTTACATTTGAAAAAATTGCTATTGCAAGGAAAAAGTGCGTGAGGGCTATAACATAGGTGCTTAACACCTGCGTAGGCATTGAAAGCATATGAACATATAATACATAATACGTAATACACCCTTAAAGACTACCAGGGTAGGTCTTTCACTGGAGAAATTCTGGAAGCATACTTAAACGCAGAACAAATTTAAACTACTCTAGGCCTTCTTATATACACCTGGAACCCAGCATATTATAGTTCCGAGAATTGCCTAATTCCCTTGCTCTTTTCTCAGATATTCAGGTATTGTGCCGTACACACCACCAATAATAATAATAATATTGTAGTATAATAGGTTTCCGTAAAATCTACATTTCAATTCCCAAATGCAACCGGGGAAAGCATAAGCTGGAATCAGGTACCTTGAAACAGGACGCCTATTTCGAAACCTTTTTCCTCAAGCAGGCAATTTCTCTGATGTCAGTTCATTTGATATTCATGAAATGTTGTAAGCCTTTGATGACTCCTATCTACAGTAGGATAGTATGGAATCATCACCGTAATAATAATTATTGTTGTCTTTGCTTGCTAATGAATTATTCTTCCACAAATGCATACACACGTAGCAGCATGGGCATGGAAGGTTAATGCTGAGTGAAAGTAGGGGAGCCATCCATCTATGAAAGTCCATGGAAAGGAATTTTGCACATTATACATGCATACAAATTTGTAGAAGCAGATGAAATGAACGTGCCATCATGATTTTTTATTCTATCGCAAAGACAAAATAACTTATAGATGTTTACTATTCGTTAAGCTATATATTATTTAGACAATAGACACCTACCTCATTATGTATTCACAACGTTACACGTCATAGTCCTTGGTCTTGGTAGTGACACCCTGATGCAGAAATTGACATGTCGTATTCAGAAATGACAGTTTTGCCTGCTCCTGTCGTTTGTAGCTGAGATGTAAACAGATTGCAGATTACGAGGCTCACGTGTCCCACGTGCATTTATTTTTCAAAATGTATAATGAAACAATGACATTTCTTGGGGATTTTTGTCGAAGCAAATTACACATCTCTTCACTTTTAAGCTTTGAGTAATATAGTACAGATAAAAATTGAAACTGTTGACAGTATCTGTTGTGATGTAGCAAGAACAGTCACATGGAATATAAATTAAAGAAGACACTTAGTGCTTTTTTATTTTAAAAGGTAAGTTATGCACGTTGTAGTTAGTGAAATGTGTAAGTTTTCATTGCATAGCATAATGAAACGCCTATCAATAATCATTCAACTTACTTATCAGAATTATTGCTGATAGATAAAAAAATTAAGCTGGAATTTTGGTAAATTCAATTCGGTAAAAACTTGTGTTTTATAAAATGTTTTGGATTCTGTGCTTTGCACTTAGCAATTTTTTAGCTTAATTAATTAATACTTTTAAAAGTAAGAAGTACTTGGGTGGATAATTGTACTTACAAAGACTTTTAGCAGAACTTCATACTGACAACAAACGACCAAAGGACGTTAACTACTAAGTTTTTAGCTACAACGATTCTAATACTCTCGCGTTCCTGATTGTATACGAAACATGAACTATTTGGAAGAATTAGGAACTTGTACCGTGAGGCCTTTCTACAGAATAAAATAAATATCTGATACTTACTATAGAAGTCATGAGGTAAAAGATTACAGAAAATGAATACATGACAAAATAAATGAATTCCTTGATAACTTATAAAAAATTTCTGCTCCACAAAATTTTATTGGTGCATGCGGCGTCTTTAAGAAAATTTATAGTTGAAAGGTAGTGTTTACCATTAGACTAATACTTGACATGCTCCTTATGTACATATTGATTAAAGGAAGCAGGAGAAAAATTTAGGTAACACGAAAAGGACTCACGAACCTTGATTTGTATCAAGCTCGTATGTCATTTATGTATGACTTATTTTACACATGAAGTACTTTAAGGAATTTCTTAATATCACGCCACCTAACCTCTTTGTTAAATTAATTTTTTTATTCTGTTCGAAATTCAAGCAAAAATGTAAGCAAACAGTATGACACCATTTGCATTCATCAATGTAAAGATACGTCATGCATGCTCATTCGATAATAACGTCTCATCACTTTCCTGCTTTGTTATGTACATCAAGTTATAGATAAAAAATGAGGCAGAGCTCTACAGCCCTAGTAAAATAGGCTTTTGTAAGTATGATTAAATAAAAAATAAGAAATATGTCGTGTGATCTTTATGACTGGCACTGACTCGCTCACACATTGGGGTGATGTCAAGTCACAAAAATTGTCAATGCTGACTTGGATAAATTGTATATTTTATAATATTAGGATGAATAGAACATGCTTCATCAGAAAAAGTCAAGCTGGAGTCTTCCCCAAGGATCAGTCAAGGCTTTACATCATTTTCCCGAATGCATATTTTATGACAGCTGAATCATATTTTTTGCATTTGCATTACAGATGTCTTCCTACGCTTCACATAAGTTATCTTTGCATTTACATTTTGGAATACCTATACTATTTCATAACATATGACAAGAATAGAGTTATGCAATGTCAGGTTTTTACTTGATAAGGTTAAGCAGGCTTAGTGTACATGTTGATTATGATTAATAACACAACTTTAGAGAAATTTCGGGCTTGGAGGCGACAAGCCCTGATTTATACACATGAAAGCTCAAAACTTTCTCCAGAAAGAGTACAAGTGTTGGCATGAAAGGTACTTGAAGCTTTTAGGTAAATTGGAGTATAGTAAAAATGAGTCACTTGACACAATTTTTTAAAAAGTTCTTATGCAGGTACTTATTTATAAAAATCGGATCAACTACTACTTTACTCAGACTCATAATACAAAGTAATGTCGAATGTCGCTATTCAGTTGTATGTCGTGGCAGGGAAAAAGGTAATCCGAATGCCAGTATCACTGTTTTGTCCGTACGGACATGATTTTCAATTTTACGATATCTAACCATGGCTTATTGTCTTTGCATGTGAAACTGGATACATATCTTACGGGCTCATTTGCTTTATGCTAATTAAGTGCAGTTCAAATATGGAACATAAACACAGGTATTTGATTCCACCAATGGTTGTACACTGCAAGATAATTATTAGGCGCAAACTTTGCTGTATATTGCCCATTTAACTTTAAAACTTCAGACTTATTAGAAACGACACTGATTTGGTGACATGTGTACTCATATTAATACATAAATTAAAAGTAGGGCAGAACTATGTCTTGACATAAATTGTGCATACATATACATGTACATAGCACAGCAGTATTTTATGAGCTACGGAAGGTAGTCCATAATGTACACTGTGGAATTACCACAGCCCAGGTCCTCATAAATCTCAACGGGTTAAATCAAATATGACATGAATTAAATGCATAATCCTGGGACAAAGCATGCTTTCGTGACTACATAACTTTTGTGGAGCTAGTTTGAGGACTTGGCTACTCTTAATGAGTTCAGTTGGTTCCTTTTTCAAATCTGTCGGTGAAGTTCACATAATACAACTACTGCGTTATAAACAACAGTATTTCCGTTCGGTCTTGTTTGCTCCGAGAAAGTTTTTCTATTGTTATTGCACAAACGACAGTTGAGTTCCAAGGCAAGGAAGGATTTACGATGTAATAACCACGTTTTGTTGTGGCTTAGCCTCATTTGAGCACGTAACCCTTTCATTTTCAGGTGTTTGAAATATATTTTGTAGAATAGGATGTGCTAACTACTGCGGCGAGTTGCAAAATGTGGTTGTGTAATGTTTCCAACAAAAAAAAGTCGTGATTTTATGGAAACTATAATCGTAAAGCTTGAACGGAAATGAAAAACGAAAAATTCGCATAAAGTTCAAATTGAAGAAAAGTGAAATCAACGCCTCTAAATAATTCACAAAATGCAATCTCATGCGCCTTATTTACTTGCAAATATACTTACCTATTAAGGTACGCTAATTCAGGCTTGGCCCCAGCGCCGTAGAAAGGCCTATTTTAATGCATGCTTTCTCTGCGTGGTTCATTTAAGCATTTTCAAGACTTTTTGTGGTGTGGCCGAGGAAATGAGAAAAGTCACTATAAACTATCATAACATGGAATTAAAGAACATTTGAGTAGACTGAATTCACTGAAACCGGAAATGGTGAAATGTGTGATTCGATGAAATAAAACCTGAGGAAATGGAAAATATCTTCCGTTGTGCGAATTTTAATGATGATGCAAGGTTCAAACTGCACTATAAGAATTGAATTAAATTAAAGTGTATATATAAAGCATATTGTTTTTCTGGGATAATAAAGCTCTTGGTAAATTTCATAATAAAGAAGGAGCAACAACCGAAAGGAGTCCTTAATAATTTAGACAAACAAAAATATTTCCCTCCAGCTCATTTTGGCTAGCATCAGTCATCAGAACCAATTCAATGAGCTTAAATAAAATTGAATATGAATAATTTATTCATTAATGACATAATTATATTTAAAGTGGACTGCTGAATTAATTCTCATGTGCCTGGAATAAATAATTATTTACAGAAATACATAGGTATATAAAAAATTTAATGAATAACTTCACGCATTTATTGCATGCTCGAACCTTACAAGGAAAGTGGGAGCATTAATTTAAAATATTTCGGATTAAAAAAATTAGACGGACGTGGTTGCAAAATATTAAACCTTTTTAAAATAGCAGAGGCAGGATATAAAACCATTTCTTCCGAACTAACGCAACGTTGCATTTGCATAAATGTTCTTGTAAATGTAATTTAGTAGCTGGAAACCGCAATGAGATAAATGCCCTTTGCAACAAAAAATGGCTCGGAAGTGGCAATCGACATTCGAAAAAATTAAGTAAAATGAA
>JAHZNG010001125.1:0-12367 GCA_027744375.1 Orchesellides sinensis
GGCGGTCCTCCAAATGGTGGTGGAGGTGGAGGGGGAACTGGTGGTACGGGTGGTGGTGGTTGAGATGCTTTCATCACAGGCCCCGTGTCCACATTCGGAGAATTCGCAGTAAATGGTGATTTAGAGTCAGGTTCCATTGTCCCTTGACCAAGCATTGGTGTTGTAATATTTTGCGACAATCGAGCCATCATAGACTTCTTTTCTTCTTCTTTTTCTGTCACGGCTCTTCTTAATGTAGTAACTTCTTCGTTTATTTCTTTCTGTTTTGATAAAAGGAAGTCCCTTTCTTCCGTGATTTCACGAAGTCTGTGTTCAAATTCTAAATGTTTTGACATACTATCTGAATCTAATTTTTGATAGATTTCTTTCATATGAGATAGTTCCTCCTCTAGTTCTGCTACGCGTTCCAATGCAGCATCCTTCATTTCTGATGCTTCCATCAAACTTGCTACGTCGAATACATTGTCCAAGTACGCGAGAATTTGGACCTAATAATTTATATTGTATGAGATTTCATCCTATCATAACGGCAAGTAAAGTTATAAATATACATTGCTGAAGTTGTACCCGTAATTCTTCCGATGGCGTATTCTTCAGCTTATCCAGGTACTGATCAATTCCTAACTGAGAAAACTCATACTGTAGATAAACTCTTTGGTTCATATCGTCCACAGAGTGTACAACAATATTTATAAACTGTATACAGGCCGCCAAGAAGTCAACATGAAAAGACTCATAATTCATGAAATCATCAACCAGAGTTTCAAATCGCCTCTTTTCTCCACAGACCTAGAAAATTCAGAGGACATTTATAGCATGATTCTAAATTCCCATTTCTCTCTATCTACTAGCTAAAAATACAATAATTTCGTGTCAGGTGCTTCGATGTTCGCTTGTTTATTGTTCCCGGACTCCCAATACCTTTAGACCCTAAACTCTCATCGACAACACCACCAGTCGATACTCCATTGGTAAGTGACTGTGGCCCATTACCGTTAGGTGGACTGGAACGACCTTTGGTGATTGCAGCGTCATGATCAGGAGATAGTTTCCCTTCGTGTCTATTTTTTAAAAGATAAATAACTTTTATTTACTTGCCAGTAGAAAAATAAATTACATCATACCTTCCTAACGAATTTACATCTATTGCATATTGGCATGAAATGGAATGAAGAACAGGATTAGATCAGGTACCTATAGAGCTCAATAGCACACCTACATATCAATCAAGCCATTAGGCATGGGAATTTTTCATTGATTGCATGTCTGGTTTACGCATTTGTTATAAGTTAAGCTATAGCTTTCCAACTTGCTTAATTTAAAACTCAAAGCATTTACAAAACAACAATTCAGTATTCTTAAAACCTGTCCTGAATACTAACAGCCCACCAAATATATTTTATGGGAATAACGTCGGAAGCAAATGAAATAAAACGATAAGAATTTACATTCAGTTTCAAGACAACTATCATCATCAACGCAACGTTCGTTCCGTATTTTCACACTCATTGCCAACTACCATTCATTAATATATAGTTGGTAATGAAAAAATTTTAAATGGAGAAGTATGCTACTAAAAGTGGAGATTCTCACTTCATTTATAACAACCGTATTCGATGGATTCAGTGAATTTACATGGCTCAAATTCTGACTATGGAAGAGTTTTTAAGTATATTCGTGTTTGTGCACTAATCATTGCATCCGCGGAAATGGTATAAACAAATTAAAACATTTAATGTATAGCCCTAATAACTTAATAACTAAATTACATCAAAATTAGATGATTTTTTATTTGTGTGCCACAGGTTTTAGGAATACTATCGATTGCATCAAACCTTGGAATATTTACATATTATTTAGTAGAAGCTGGGAAAGGAAACTCTGTTAAGCAGCCAGACTTCTTTTTTCAATGGATTATAGATCTAGATTTACAAGTTTCGGGTAAGATAAAAGATGGATATTATTCTGAAACTAACGGATTCTATTTTTTAAACTTAATTCTTGTTGAACTCCATCTTTACAGCTAAAACACTATCGAAAATCGCCGCATTTATGTTCGTTTACAGTGTCATACATTTTGTAGCATCAATATTTCTTCTACAAGGAGCAAAAGATGTAAGAAAGTGGTTTTTTATTTGTAAAATGGCAAAGAATGGGAATACATGACCTAATTTCTTAATCTATTTTTTAATATTTTCAGTGCAGTCATGAAAAATGCCGCTGGTCATTCATACTAAATATTTGCCTATGGACTGTTGGAATTGTAGTGATTTTAGCTCCATTAAATGACAAGACTCTACTATGCATATTTATCGTTGTGTTTTCTGTAAAAGTTGTTGAATTAGCCATTATCAAGCGCTTTATGGATGAACTCCATTTTCTCGGGTTTGACAGATAGAGTTAGAAGTTAGACTAGTGCAATTAGATAAGAAAAAATGTTCTATGTTATGAGACACATGCACTTAAACATTTTAGCATGTATTTGTTAGATTATATGTATTTTTTACCTTAACATGACTAGACGAAACTTCAAGTAGTCTACTAGAACTTCCAGGCCTCGGTTTTCTTCGTTCAAAAACTCTCGAACCCATCTGAAACAATTCAACGTAGATGTTAGCGAAGGTTTTGAACTGGAAGACCTATTAAAATAAGCTCAACACAAGTAATACACTTTTTCTTACTCTATATTATTAGTTCGGAGCGAAATTTCCAGATCCTTCAGCACTTGAGTGGAGGTGGAATCGCCGACAACTTTTCTTTTCTATATTTAATAAAAACATACAATGCAACAATGTGTAATGTGAATTAGACCATAATGGTCTTTAATCGTAATCCTCAATCATTCCTAATTATCACAATCTTACCTTAAAACTTCTTGATGCTTTTGGATCAAGATAAGTCTGAAGCTTTTTGAGATAAAAGCTTGGTGGATCACGTACTTGAACGAGTTCCTGTTTAGAGACAAAAATTCCATTTTACAGATAGCTAATCTACATTCATGCTGTTAACTCTTTTGTAAGCTACGGAATGTGTCTTATACCTGATCACAGACAATTTCCCATTTCTTTTTTTCATCATATTGTTTTAACAACTTTGCTTTATCTGGAGGCAAATCCATCGAAGCCTGTAAGAAAGGAAAATATTTTAAACTAACTTGTAGAACAATTAAATGGTCGTTTATCACTATTAGTACTGGTACTGACGACGAGCATGTTAAAATATCAGATCAACTAATGGAATTTTGAATGAATGTTCCTTAACATCAATATTGGTAATGAGAACGCATCCTATTCAATATATGAATTATAAATCACTAATCATTTGTACAAAGAAATTTACAACGATGAGATTTCAGTTTTCAGTGTTCTATTTGTCTTTTCTTTATTTGAGACACCCTATTAAGAAGAGTTAAGAAAAGAAGGAGTAACGCTGTAAGTAGGTATGCGATTGGAATTGGATTAAAAAGAGCTTTTTTGGAACTGGCTTACTTTAACATACATTTAACCGTGAACTCAGACCCAGACTAGTAATAGGCAGGCATATTACTTGTTTCTTCTTATAACGTTTATATGTATGCTAAATGCACTTCTTTATAATAAAGACCTTCAGTGTAGTTACAATCTAGGCCATACTAATTTCCTTTGCTCATAAAAACACCTCATCTTTAATTTTCAGTTTGCATGTGTGGGAAACCTGACGCATGGAATTCCCAAGCAAACCATTTAAATAAAATTGATTTTTTGTTTGGTTCCGCATGTGCTTGAATGGAAAACTGACCCCTTTTAACTAGAAAACTTGTATGTTTGCAATTTGCTTCATTTGTAAAAGCATACTTATCCTGATTGCGCAAAGCTAAATTAGAATTACGGATGAATGAAAACTAAAGTAAGCTTCTCTATAATCTCTTAATCAAAATTCTCTCACTTACCAAAACCTTGGTAAACCGCTTCTCCAGCTCATCTGCATTCGGCATTTGAGTTGCCGGCCTTGGGGAGTACTTTGACGACCTCATACTGACCAAGTCCCTCCGGTTCCTAACAAAGTTTGGAGGATCGTGTTGATGATAACTACCAGTCCCGTTCCCCGTCGTGTTTACACTCGCTGGTCCAGAGGAAGATCCTGAGAAACTGTTGAATCCCGGGTTGCTGTCGTTGGAGTCCATATGATTCCCGGATTGTGCCGACTGCTGTTGTACTGCATGAGTCATAAAATCTACCCCACCTGTAGTACGGATACCAGATTTGAACTTCATGGCTGCACTATCGTCTCTACCAACAACGGAGGAGGCAGGCCTCCGGTGATTACTAAGATTATTTCCCATTTCAAAATAGTTTGTTGGCACAATTGCCTTTTGGTTAGTTAGGATAAAACACAGGTAGTAGCAAGCCAAGGGATGACGTTGTTAAAATCATAATTTATTGTTAAACTATCACGGTAGTAGTCATATTTGCCATTCCAAAAAGCACAAGGCGTGCTTTGTCATCACTAAACTAACTATCTCTTCAGATTTCGTCACATAACAACATTCACTACGCCCACACCATTCTATTTAGTTACAATTAACAATTAGTTCACATTCAAACACCACCATTTGGATTATCCACAGTACAACCCCTAATTTAATTTAAGCCTTCCTTATCCACCCCCGCACTACATATACATATTTATCTATCCTACAGGTTAACATGTTTAACAAAGCAGTGCGTGTTGCATTTAAACTAATAAGGATTTAAACACACCATCAACAATTTTCTTGATAAACATATTTATCTATCCTACAGGTTAACATGTTTAACAAAGCAGTGCGTGTTGCATTTAAACTAATAAGGATTTAAACACACCATCAACAATTATTTTCTTGATAGTAACACGAACAGACACTCTAAATTCTTTTACTCCAGAGGCGTTGCAACTTCTTCCTGTTTCCTTCAAAATATTGACTGTTGTAGTTTTATGTCAACTGCTTTCTCACAACTGTAAATAAAAAACAAAAACATTAATCACACAACACAACAAATCAGCCATACTCCTAAATATCCACCCAATATTAACTATTTAAATTAAAACTATATAACCATGCTTTCTCACAACTGTAAATAAAAAACAAAAACATTAATCACACAACACAACAAATCAGCCATACTCCTAAATATCCACCCAATATTAACTATTTAAATTAAAAACTATATAACCCATCTGCATGATAATCGGTAATTGATATTTTAATTGAATATAAACAAAACATATGTATAAAAACCGCCTGAATGATTAAAAACTGTTTACAAATAAATATTTATTTTGATTTTCACAGATACTCACTACCTCACCTCTTGCCTGATTGGATGCTCTTTAACACATTTTTAGATAAACAGTTAGTTAAAACACTTAACTACAATTGTATTTAAAGCAATAGTGTTCCTTGCCATATGATCTTGACTTTTTGACGTGTGTATTTTTTACAGCTAATTGTTCTGTCTGGCTCTGTCAGTTTTAGTATGCACATTGCACAAATGTGTACCTATGCAATGCATAAATGTACACACAACACAAGCAACAAGCAAGATACAGATTTTGAACCTCGCTATCTCCCCTTCCTTCCTCGCTAAACAAAAACAAACAATGTGTATTTATTTATATTGCTTGATGATTTCTCATTTCTGATTTTTCTTTATAAAAACTGTGTGAAACATGACACTAAATGAAACCTTATAACAAGCGTACAACAATATGAATTTCTTTTTACCATGCAAAATCTGACAGAGTGGGCAACAATAGCAATTAGTAAGGTGCTTCTTTGTATTGTTACCTGAATAAGCGATGTGCTCGTGTATGATTGTTTTAATGAGTGTAAAAATGTCCTTTCTGATGTAGTATGCATTTGTTATGTTGCCATTAATTTACCCGGAAGCTTTTCTACCCTAAAACCAATATTGATTATTACTTAACTACGCATTCCTCACTAACTAGAATTTTCATGTACGTCATGAGAGCTTGGTAAATATTTTCAGAAGAGACAGACACACGTACAAAGTTAACAAGAAAAAGACACTGAATCATATTACATTACGTGCATCCGCTATATGTTAAAGGATTAGGTGTAAAGTGGAAGTCAATGTGTTGTACACAAATTAATTCGTTATGCTCGTGCTTCAATTTTTTTGCATTTATTAATGAGAGGAAAAAATAGGTGAAATAGTTTATATAAGGAGCATTACAATAATGTGGCTTGGCTTGTGTGAAGGACGCTATCTGCAACCGAGTTACAAGTGGCAATTTGGATGCCCTTGGTTTTCTGCCTTGTAAAATGATGGATGGTCATTATAAAATACTAAGATTTATATCCGATACATACAAGAGTGTGTATAACTAACAATGACCACACTGACTGATTCAGTCTCCTCTCCTTTTGGTTTATGCCAATATCTATATCCGTTGATCATGATCACATGAATACGCATGCGAACATGAATACATGCATGGTAGATACTATTCATAACCATAATAGAACACATTTACACATGCAAATATTTGCCAAGCTAATGGGATCAACTTCCTTTCGATGTTTTAGTAAGCTAATGCCATTAAACTACATTAAAGAACTAATTACTAAAAATATTGCATGGCAGAAAACAGGGAGACGTACTGATTATAGGACGGGTTGTGGTTCGTTCGTATGCAATGTATATAAATGGTACATAGCTACCTATGTACTTTGAGACTCTGTAATTAATAGTATAGAAGAATACGTAGAAATCATATAATACTTTACATACCTAATCAATTTAGCTAATGCAAAAAAAATCCATTGCAAAGTAACCTGCAGTGAAAATGCTATTGACCCTCTCCAGCTTTACACAAATATTGCTAATTTATGTTGTTGTTATGAATTCCTTTGTTTCGATGAAGAATACATAGATGTGATGAAAATTGTTATGATGACATGTTTATATGAGAATGATGGATGAAATAAGATATCACAGTGAGTATGACATTTACAACACAACGTTTTTCAGTTTTCAACTATATCGAAAAGAAATACCAACAATAGAATACGATTCGTATATGGAAAGGTATTTTAATTTCGTTGTTACTTTTCAGTAAGTTTAAATCATGTTTCAATATTATATTATTATTGCTAAGCTTTTTATGCATCTTTATTCAACGAGATGTGATCATGATTATGATTAGATAACTCTTATGAAATTTAAACAAATATGATGATGAGGGTAAAGTTGATAAACAATACGAGCAAAGCTCGAAAATTATACTAGTTAATCCCATATTGTTCTCATTTCTCGATCTCTAGCCAACTCACCCACGCACTTTAACTTACGTGCACCCAAAGGCGGTTTAAAGCGCATGTATGTCTGTGTTTGCAAAGTAAACAATAACACGAGTATCAATTGCAATTTGTCATGATTAATGCATTCATGCGACTAAATATTGTTAAGTGTTAAAGTCCATAAACATATGCATTCAAACTAAACTTATTATCATGCAACCGTGTCCGTGTCCGTCCTAAAACATTTATCGTTATATTGTTTACCGTATAACATTAATATTTAGCATTACGATGTATGACACTTTCCGCCTTTTTTTGCTCATTGAAACTTTAGGCACAATTTAAACAAAAGTGAGACTTTTTAGTTCAGTTAGTTTAGTATACGATGCCGAATACCGGCGGCACTACATGATATATTATGTAAGTCATAAATGTAAGAACAAGGCTTTGTTGTAGAATGCAATGTCTGCATTAAATTAGTTCGTAGAATTCTGCCTTTCCAAAGTTTCTAAAACTTATAATTTTAAAACTACAATTATAATAATTAACTATAAAACAAATCACGATATTCTTCAAATTACATATGACATATCATATGACATACTTGTGAGGTCAAAATGCATTAAACGATAATCTTACAAACACTTCAACACCATATCACCACCACCCCTTAGCCGGATATTAGCTAGCTAAAGACCACATTTCACACATTCACGATTTACACTAATATGCTGCTAAGTCAAACTTCATTTTGACTTTGACAGTTAGCAATTAGCAGTTAGCATTTTAAAGTTACGTGCTTCCGAAAATGAATATTACGTAATGTGCTATGCTCATAATCATTGATAAGTTTTGACCTATTAAATATNGACTTTGACAGTTAGCAATTAGCAGTTAGCATTTTAAAGTTACGTGCTTCCGAAAATGAATATTACGTAATGTGCTATGCTCATAATCATTGATAAGTTTTGACCTATTAAATATGATTATATAGTGTAAAATGACTGTACTTTGTAGATAAAGGAGATTGAGATAACCAACATGCTTTGAAAATACTACTTTGAAAAGATATACATACATTATGTATAAGGTATTTGCAAATTTAGGACGCTTACTTTTCGTGTTCAAAGCCTAGAATTCATAACACCCAATCCCTCACGAATCAAATCAAAAGTATAATCTCCGGATTAGAAAGATGATACCTTTGCAGCGGTTGTGGTGGGTGGTGCAAATTGTAGAATGCATAATTTGCGAATGAGCAACATGAAGTTTGCGTTTTATGTGTGATATGATTATTGACATCTTATTGGAAGTAATCACATAAATTCAATGGAAACAAACAGCGTGCATATTGCTAAAATGCCAAAAAAGTAAAATATACTTGAAGTACGGTTTGGCAATGGCAAATTGTAGCCTTGTCATGCAGACCTCAAGCAGAGATTGTGTAGCGAAAAGACTATGGGGCTGGACCAGTGTAGTAAGTATCTCTATGGATGACACAAACCTCAGAAAAAACTCAATTTCTTTTTTGTACATACCACTTACAACTTATAAGATTCATGGTCATTGTACAATGTAAAACCACATGGATGACGAGTAGCAGCTGTATAAATCTTCCTTATTACTGGTTAGATTCTGTCATTCCATCAGTTACGTCATGTTTGTGGATACGAATATTATTTTTTACATGATTTTCATTTTTTATCACGCTATAATTAAATGATGCATTACTTTTTCAATACACTAATGTAGCAGTTATCAAAACAAATTACCATGAAACTTCGTATATATACATACCTAAATGGTCGGATAACCATTCATGATATAGGCAATTTGTATTTTCTGCTCTGCGAGAGTTAGGTTTTTTGTGTGGAAATAGGCAGTACGTAGTACGTGATAATCTGATGTTTTTAACAACCATAACCCTGCCTAGTCACTCTTCATACTAACTTGTTCATCAAATAATTATTTGAAACTTTCATTTGTCCTGAAATTAAATTTTCAAGTTAATATTTTTAGAATCTATTAGGAACACGTTTGTATTCCATAAGTAGATGTAAGTTGTAAAAATTGTGACAAATTCCAGTCGCGGCAAAACCAGTGTAATGAAACCACAAAATATTTTTGCTGGAAGTTCTGAATCTAATAGTGTCAAATTGGAGTTGAAGCATGAACATTTTACTATCGCTTTGACTTGTAGGAAGTTATACGAAGCACGAAGACCAGTCTTAGTTTGAGCTGAACATGTATTTGTATGCAAATCACCACTTTTTCTATAAATTCATTTTTCCTAATTTCTTCCTTCAACAAAAACCCCAATAACGTATCCACTATCTACCAACCAAGAAAGATAAAACAGAAACTTACAATGCACCCATATACTACATTGTGACAAGTAATCACACTCACAGCACGACAAACTCATGGAATTCCCTTCACATACACTCCAAAAACTCCAGTAAAAATTTGAGTATTTACCTTAATGATATTCCGTTTTATCTCTAATTTGTTGTGATGAGACTGTATTATGTGATGCTCCGGAGAAAACAAAATGAATACTAACAAAATGTTACTAATGATGAAGCAAGCATTAAAGACTTGTGTACAACTTTTTTAGTAAACTCGTAACAAGAATGACATCACTATGCGGTGTTATATTATGGATCCTCTTTTCTTGTGTGATGTGATGCATGATGCCCTCATCAGCCTCAGCTCATCGTCACGAATAGCAGCATAAAAACAACCCTATGCATTTTTCCAGTTTTTCCAGACACAAACAATTCTTCACGATCATAATCTTCCCACACTCACCACACCACATCATTTCATACACAATATTTCTGTTATACCATTCCGAGCATTATATATCGTCCTAAGACACTCATAGTCATATACTTAACACGAATGAAGGCTTGCCCAAGGTACGAGTTTTATTTTCCTTTTTGTTATATGCAGGCCATATTATCGTGTTCATCTTTACTTCACAACATTACCAGAAACCTTTTCAGAACTAAACACTTGTTGATTCATCAGAGATATATATATGCTTATAACAGAAGTACCTATTACACGCTAAAGCCCAAGCATTTTTAAAGGAATACCTCAGTTAAAAAGTGCAGTTGTGCCATACATTCCTATTCCTAGTAATTCCAACTGATGGAATATATACTTTATACGAGTCTCCGTTGTTTAGTGAATGAACAACATGGTATTTTCAGCCTCAACAGTTTTGTTAATGCGAGCCAAGTAGTACATCATGATAATGATAAACATTCATGAGTCGTCCGGTATCTTTAAATGCTTCGATACTTTCTTCTGGAGAACAAAGTCGGTCCTTGTTATTACTATTTTTATTGTTATTTATAATAATTATTGTCAGTAGGCAGTAGGAAATTCACAGAAAAAGAGACACAGACATATCAGACCTGAAAATTCAAGCAAACCAAACCCAATGCTTAGTCATGCTCAGAGTCAGTATACAAATACAATACATTAAAAGCACGTTGGGTATTTCTGCATCATGCAAGTATAGAACAGTATTCATAGGGTAAACTAATAATATCCATATCCTTCCTTCCCTTTATTCACCACGAAGCTTAATGGCCTTGTAAAACGTCTGGGCGTGTACTGCGTAACAAACGAATTATATCAGTTAGTTATGTTATTAACTGTATGAGGTGCCATGTTACGTGGTGGTATGGGAAGAAGCAGAATGCTACGAGCTCTGAGATGTTTTAGGATTAACTCATTCACTTTCAGAGTCTTGACAGACAAACCCCAAAATGTGCGTTTTCCATTTGGCCTGCTCTGTACCCTTCTTCAAGCTTTCAGGACATTTTCTAAGACTCACAGACCACAGCGAAGCTTGTATGGCTATATAAGAGGGAAGAGGGATGATGACTGTAAGATATGAACTCAATGATGCAGGTCAGCGAAGAGATAAAAAATATTTTTGTATACTACCTAGCGTAAATTTTACTGCTAAATCCAAACAGAAAAGGCTGTTTTATAAACGATTCACGTTTTAGCACGGCTTACTCTTCAAAAACATCTCACGAGCTTTTTTCACTAAATTGAAACTTTAATGTATTTTTATTAAGTTTTATCATCTTATTCATCACCCGACCACATCACAACACACCAGTATTCGTAGGCAACATGCAAGTATACGCAAGCGATCTTGTTTGAAGCCTGATTTTCCCTGGTTTCAAAAGAACCAAGAACGAACCCTAAAATATACTCCCCAATTTGTAATTATCAATTCATGATTCTGCACGCCATCGGCATAATGTTTACCACGATGCAGCCTCTGTGAATAATTAAAATGTATGAAATAAAATGGCAATTAAATTCCCTTCGGTTTAGATGAATATGCTGTAAACTATGATTATGGTACTCAATACAAATTATTCTTGCATATGATATAGCACATTTAAATTGTAAATGTACAAGTGTCTAAAACAATCATATATATGGATGACTTCGATTGGTTTCAGGTTCAATCTTACACCGGTAAGTGTGAAACAAATCATACAGAACAGCAACAATAAAATTTTTATGTTTTGTAATATGGAAATATTGTAAAATGGTTTTTTGCAATTCAATGCAATGCAATGCAATACAATGCAATTCGACGCATCACAGCAGCCAAGAAAAGTTATGAGTTTGTTAGAGACTCTGAAACTCAGAAACAATCATCAGCTACAATACTATTTTATTCTGGAAACAGCGCGTGTACAAGTAGTACAAGGGCTTTTTCATATTTTTCATTTCGTGAACTTGGGAGTGACTAATTCGATAGGTTAGATATTTGCTTAGTAAAAACGAATCTTACTTGTGTAACAATTAAACTTACAACAAGCTTATCTAGTTGTGTTTGTGTTATAGCAAATAAACCCAAAATTAGAACTTATGGTAAAATGATTATTTCCATACTCGGCAGGTACACAAATCAGTTATCAATGTGCATAGTGCATAGTGATGCATCTTAACAGCTATATTCTTAAACGTCACAGATCGCAAGACGAACATTATGGATACATAACATGGACAAAACTACAAGTTCACAAAAATAGGAATTTAAAA
>JAHZNG010001126.1:0-13799 GCA_027744375.1 Orchesellides sinensis
AATTTTTACAGAGTTTAACAATAACACCAATTGAAATGATGTATAGTGCTAGTAAAGCGTTATCATGCACAGGTAAATAATGTATGCTGTCTAATGTATTTTGAACATATTATGTCTGTAAGTGTATAAAATTATAATTTTAATAATGACAAATGTATAGATGAATACTGCTCACTTGCAGATATGCGGAAAATCGTCAAGGTGTTTTAATTGCAATCAGATATGATTTTGATTCAGATTTAATCAGTAACGACTGGACGATTTCGTAGTAAGATATTTGTGTGATATTTTATATTTCAATTTGACTATGTCCATTTGCGGTTATAAATGTTTATCAGTATAATTTCATTCTGTATGTATATTCAAATTAGCAGGATTCATGTAGACTCATTCACATTTTACATATATTTTACTAATTATGCATACAAGGCATTCCATGTATTTATTATGACAATATATTTTAATGTGTATCGAGTAAGAAAACTGTTCTGAGAGACGCTTTTTGAGACTTGAACTAGCAACACGCTAGAAAACAAGATTGTAACCTTCCCAGATATTATTCGTTAATTTTACACACTAAATTTGGCCATAGCTTTTCAACATAAGTTCTTTAATTACTTGTTAATAATTGATATTCCCTGATTGATCCTAGCACAATAAAATAGTGCGTTAATTGTTGATATTATTAAGAATTCCGTGTAGTACGACAATAATCATTTGCTGTGTTTTAACCTGGTGAGAGCTAACATCAGACATTAAAATACAAGCTGGTCCTTCGTAATTACTCATAAGGTCACACCCAACCAACCAATCAGAGCATTTTTTGAATTGAAGTTAACAGACCATTTTTCTTTAGTGTTTTATAAACGTTCTACCATTTGAAAATCAGGGAAAATGATAGCAGACCGAAATTTTGAATGTTTAGGCACAAAAATAGTTTCTGTACTAAAAATTTATGTTCATGTTCAAAGCAAACATCTCTAGTGGCATTTAACTAAATGTTAAGGGTGAAATACCTCTGTCTGTAATATTATGCAAAATAGAATTGACATTTTATGTTCCATTTGCATTTCCATGAAAAGATTTGATCAGCTCAAGTTTTTGCTACAACAATGCTCGATAAACGTTTATTATGGTATCTAGTAAATTTCATACATATAAGTTACACATATATCCTCCTTTACATGATTTTTTCCACGCAAGCATACTAACTATTCAATTCATTAGGTATTCGATTTTTAACGGCATGTATGGAACTGATTGTTGGGTTTTGTTTTACGTTAAGGTGAGGTAACATAGCAGAAAGCATTTGACAACACGACAATATTATCCATACTTTCTAATCGCGATCCATTAACGTAACATAAATTAATTTAACGAATACATAACGCTTCATTAATCTAATTATTTTAAAGAAATCTCACTTCTAACTTCTAAAAGCGATCCCAGAGACCGTTACTTATTATTATACGTAACCTATTTATATGTAAATGAATATCGAATTCATATAGTATCCGAAAAGCTTCACTTGGGATCACGAATTTCAGTGTTTAATATCTCGAGTGCATTAAACAAGTTTTATAATTTACATACCCATATACCATGTGCTACACTGACTCTTTAAAACCCCTTTTAAAATATCAAAATGAGAATACTACTGACGTAACCAAAACCAACATACATGTATGACATACATTGATCACTTTGGTTCTCTTTCATCTGACAAACATGCGTACAATCACAATAGTTTTTAAACAAGTCACCTGCATACCAAAACAAAACAAATTATACCAGTTAGACATTTGTTACCATACAACTACCATTACGTTTTACACACTGTACTCAGTGCTCAATCCTTGAAGTCAGAAAAAACAAGCTACAAGACAGTAATACAGAAGTGTAAAGAAAAATCAAATAATGAAATCAGTGAGAATAATAAAAATGTATATAAATAATACATCAAAATTGTACAACAGTAAATATTCTCAAGATACAAAACAGAAGAAACAAAGACTGAAAATTAGTATAAAAAGAAGAGAATAAATTGCTAAAATCTAACTTTACGACACGGTACATATGTATATATATAATGACTTACAATAAGCGTAACAATAAAAAATCTACAATGGATCGTCATCAAACTAATCTCTGACTACTTTACTTTTGTAGTGATTTTTCGCGTCGTTGTGTGGAACATGTGGAAAACAATTGGACGGGTGTCATAATATATTTGAGTTCCTCAGCCCTAAGTTACCAACATGATTACCAGCACCTTTCTGACAATTGGTTGCCTCGTCTATAAAGATTAACGTATTTACTTTTGTTAAGTACTACACATACTCTTGTCTCCACATGTACACAATCAAGTCACTAAATATCCAATCTGAGTTTTAATGTTTTATATATTATTACTGAATGAACAAAACACCCCCTTTAAAGGCCTTTGGTTCATGATCAATATCTTACTCCCACTATCTTGAGGTGAGCCACGTGAAATTTCTATCACAGACAATAAAACGCAGTATGTATATGTATCCCGACATTTTCTAAACGTTTTCAATTGGAATTTTGCAAAATACTACAGTACAATTCATGGACACTCTACAAGTTCGGAATACTTGCTTTGTTCCGTGTCCAAAAAAACTACACTAATGACATACACTGACATAACAAACCGAGCTGTAAGCAACACTGCAAGAATAAACAGTAAGTATTAAGTTTTGTAAAATTTCTGGCCAATTTTAAATTGTGAGGCAACCTGTGAATTGTGATAATTCAATTAATATCATATTAATGTGATAATCCTGAGTTGCACCAATGTGGATATACGAAAAGGTCGTCTAATAAAATGTATGTTTGTTGAGTATACAATGAATAATAACAATAGCTTATTTGTGACTTTTAACTTTTAGATTACAGTCAGGATTGAGAATGAGGATTAATTCAATTGTAAACTTAAACCCCTTTTGTATTCACAGTCTCCTAATCCCTGCCTTTAACTGCTTCATATCAGTTTTTAAACTACAATCTGACTTACAATCATCATCAAGTTTTCCTTAAACTGTAAAAACAAAGATTATGAATAAGTAAAATCGGCTATAATTTGGATTTCATTCCATGAGATCCATCATAAATGGAGTCTTCAGCAGAACCATCATTAGCTAACTAAAAGTTCAAATAGCAGCAGTCAATACTTAGTTTGCTTGTAACCAAAATTACTTTTTCAGTTTTTTGACAACTTAAAAATGATGATTTACTGTATACTTTAACGGAATAGGGCTCCACTGGGTATTCCGTGATACTGCTTATATTATTCCTAGAAGTTGACGAAATGAAAGGTACTTTCTGAGGTGAAACACATTAAATATATTGGAAACAATAACAGTACATTCTGAATGGTTTCTATTCTACGACTTGACAGTGTCTTTTGCAAAGCATATTGCTAAAAAAACTTTTTCTTAACAATAATTTATCAATCATAACGTTATTTGCACATCGGCGAATCGTTCACTACAACAATGTTGATCGTGCTGATGATATGGTGCATGATGGTTGCTTTGTAAATCGAATTAAGCTGACTTAAAGTGTTAAGAAGCGTTAACCAACGAAATTAGTTTTTGCCTTTACATACCTACTTAAGGCACTCGCAACTACATTCGCTACAGTTTGTTTCGTCCACTCACACAGCCACTTACACCATTATACATATATGTCACACACATAACTGTAACGCTGGATACTGACTTTGACAGAATGTCATTTACCACTCACAGTATAAATTTTTTTCTCTCAAAACTTTGTTTTATAAAATGTTTAATATATAGACAGAATTTTCATTCCACTATGATTCGACATTAAAGCTAGACAAATACTACTGGGTAAGGTAAAGCAAACAAAGCCATGGGGAGTTGCCAGTTTCTACAGGTCTCCTTTTAAATTATTGACTTTCAATTGGCATTTGTTCAATTTTGAGTGATTAAGGTAAAGGGATACGGGTTATATTTTTAAATTTAACACATGTGTATACTCATTCATCTGCTTTACAATAACATGTCAAAGGTAAGACGGCAGCAAGATGAGATTAAGGGTAAGTCAAGCATTATCACCATAAAAGTAGTAAAACAAGGAACGAAAGGCAGTCCAGTGCACCCATGTAGACGAGATGAACATTACGTGAAGTATAGTGATCCTGAGCAAATCCAGATGCAATATCTTGTGGTTGTTTTCTTCATACTCCTCCTCAGTCAATGGCTCGAACACACATCCATTATCAGGTAGCTTCTCAACCGAATTGTTATGTTGAAGCTCAGCATTGGATTTTTCAACCTTGGGTTTTTCATTGAGAGGAATAGAGTTGGCTACTGAGCCATCGTTGAGGACTACATTAGAAGGGTTGTTACGTGCCTCTTCAACGACGTCAGGACCAGGTGCCTCGTTGATAGGGTTACAATTAGCATCAGCATGATTTAATTCCAGCTTCCGAATATCTTCGATGTTTATTTTTGACCATTCAGGATTCCAAACTCCAGTTTTATAATAGTGGCCTAACAAGTTATTCTTTTCTATGTAAATGTTGTTTAGCCAAGTTTTGAGCTCCTCAGGATCATTATGAGGAACCTACGATTTTAAAATGAATGGTTATCAAGCTAAAGTGACAACAATGTACATATTACTATGGCTTAAGATAATTATTAACTATTTCTGTTTCTTTACCTCATCTATATGGTACAATTTGTAGTGCATATGCACTTTACACGAAGGTACAAATGATATACTTCAAGCGTCCATCCCGCACGATACGGTTGGCACCTGTCAAATGGAACATTATTACTTTTACTTATCTTTATTCCCGTTTCTTCATTTCATAAAAATTTAAAAAGGGAATATTCATGCACACCATCTGCTTGATTGACATCCGCATTTTCTGGCTTTGGTGGGGCAAGTACGTTGATTATTGTCTGAAGAGCTCCCATACGTGGTAACGTTACGTATTCAAGATTAGGTAAATTCATTTTAGCAGCGTATCTATTAATATTAATAACAAACAAATGTCATAATTAACTTCGATACAATTAACTTTTTACCTATAGGCTGTTGCTATTCCATTCCACATGAACCTACTGCATTTACCTTTTGCTTGCTTCCTTGCGTTTACGAAGAAATCCCCCTTCTGGAAACAACACAAGCCATTTCCTCTTACGTGGTACAAATGTGTGCTTTAAATATGTATCTAAATCTCTTAATGAGGCATCCCTTCGGTCCCGTCCCTGCAATAATACGAGTGATCGTTAAAATAATATCTATTTTTTTTAATTATATTAATTTTACACATTGAACTAAGACAAACATACTGCATTAATGAAAAAGTCTCCATGAAGGGTTGAGACGACGCCAAAATTGGTGTATTGAAAAACAGCGTCCATGATCCAGTTTAACTTCTGCAGCAAACCGTTTCGCGAACTGAAGGCATGCATTAGTAGAGGTACATCACTTGTAGACTGGTGGTTCACCAGAACTAAAGTTTCATCGTTAATTAAGCTGTCGATCAAATCTCCAGTCTCCACAACTAAATCATAAAAACAAAACCATCCCCATTAGCAATCACAAAACTCAAATAAAACACTACACCAAATTGAACCCAAAACAATTCCAATCAACATACTGTAATATCCAGCTGAGTAACTCCAGTACGCGACCATTGTCAGAAGCCACTGGAAAAATTGGCCCTCTATCATCCAGTACCATTCTGGATTCCACATGTAAATCGGATGCAGCAGTACGCACCAGATGACATATGTCGGTATACAATACAAATTATTCAGCGTAACTGCAACAATCCGGTACGTCCAGCGGAAAGCCTGCATGAATCTATTCAACCAAAAAATCCCTTTAAAACCTGAATAACCATTCCAAAATCAAAAATCATTCTCCTTTATACTTACAACAATTAAATCTTTTTTTACTTACATATTACTCGACCCCATCTTCATCCACTGAGACTTCCCTTCCTCTCTCGGGGGACAACTAACTAACCGTGACAAATCAATCTTGTCCTTAATCCTCCTCTATTTACATCCAATCTAAAAAAAATAAATCCAGCCAACAAAAATTATTTTTTGACACTTTCCTCCTCCTTACATTCCAACTCTTTCCTGTCAACTGTCTTCTAGAAGGCACTAACCCCATAAAAACACCATTCAATCCCTCTCCTCCTCCTTACATAATCAACACAACTTTAGTCAATCTCAAATAATCATATCAAAATACCAACCTATCTACAAAACCAACAAGCTTATCATGTTATGTATCATCACCTCAAGCTTTGACCCCACTCTTACACATAAATACACACTCATCAACTGTCTTCTTCTTATATCCACATAAAAGATGAATACCCTGCCCTACACCTACTACCTAAAACTTCATTTATTTCACTAATCTAATTACTCCCAAACTTTTATCCCCACCATTTAATTTACTTACTATTTTTAATAGCCTTTTGGTAATATCCAAAACAGTTGTCCAGAGTTACAACCCAAACACTAAACTATTTTTCCCCTAATCTTTTAACCTCTTCACACCGCCTCATCCATAAAACCCTATCCACTTAAAATATTCACAACAACATCAATCTATTCAACTTTGTCAATTGCCATCTTGACTTTTGCTATATTGACCGTCAACCACAAAAAAACTAACTAACTGCATACCACACAATATAATCCACTTACTTGCAATTTATTCTAACTTGCACTGTGTCCCCACACAATTTTCTTGTTACTTAATGATCCCCAACGGTTATCATGATGGGATAACTACCAACAAACCAATCTAGCTTAACAAACTCTTAACTATAACGTGAGAACATTTTACATGTGATTACTAATCATTCATGGACACACTCACTCACATTACACACACACACCTAACTTAACATTGCTCCTCTCCTCATCTACACAACAATACATACTCCATTATAATAATTACTTATATTTATATATATATTTTTACCATACTTGTTTTTTATATGATGATCACCTCTCCAAAATAATCCACCAAACAAGCGTCCTTGAGTAATTTGCAGCTGTCCACCAAACCAAAAAAAAAATTGTATAAAACTAAATGTAACCCAGACAAGATTCAGTTTGAGTGTTGTGCATGTGCTGCATGCTAGAGAGGAAGTGGCAAATAAATAATGTTAAAATACTTTAAAAAAAGGACTCACAACCTCACTCTCTGTGCTCAACTTGACTCTTCTTTCTTTCCTTTCTTCCGCGTAGACTCTTGTCCTGTCCTCCTCTCTGCCTGCCTGTATATTCCAAATGGATTTTTTGTGAAGGATGCGAAATCCGTCTTTGCGAAATGCGAAATGATAGTAAGAGGAAAGATGCAATATAGATGTGTGAAGTACCTGATGATCGCAGAGTTGTTGTTCGCCTTGTAAAAAAAATGTGTCCTTTGTAGAAGTGTGGAGGAATGATAATAAGATATGTGGACAGAGAGAGCAGGTTAAGATAAACCGCTGAAATGTGGTATATGAATGGGACCCTGGTTTTGGGGTGGGTTGGGACGGGTAACATGGAAGCCTGGAGGAGACGATGTCTTTGTCACGTCAGGCGTGACAACCGACTAAAATGGTTTTAATAGGTGGGATGGGTTATGTAGTTATAATGTAATGGAAGGTGGTTAACGTGTGACGTGTCCATTTAAAATGGAGAATATTGTGTATTGTTGTTGTATCTACTAATATATTGATGTGTAATGATAAGGGAATTGTTTAAAAACACGTATTGAATTATGATTTGTTAATGGGAGGTGAAGAGTGCTGGAGGTGTCTCATTGGCGAAAAAGTAAAGGGTTTGGAGGGTATAAGGTAGATAATGATTATGTAAAGTTTGACGAGACTGTGGTGGGACAATATAGAGATATATAGATAGTGTGTAGTATTAATAGGAAAAATGAGACGCTATGATTATAAAGTGGTATGTATAAAGCCACTAATAAAAAAGGAAGCGTGGCGTTGGTTAGTGGTTGGCTATTGTAAGGTTGCATGCGTGTCACCTTTTTATGAATGAGAAACGGATATATTATGTAATGGAGATGGAACGTCAGGAAAAATCTAGATATGAGATGATATATTTTGTGGATAAAGTCCTTTGTCTGAATTTGGGAAGAAGTTAAAAATGTTGCTTTGGGGATTATGCTTTTTATAGTAATATGTTTGCATTTATTGGGGATTAAATTCTGAATGTGAATCATCTTTTGACAAAGAAAGAATTTAAGGGAAAATGAGTGATATTGTTTGGCAATATTAAAGATTTGTTCGAGAAAAGATTGGAGGATGTTTTGTTGTATGTATGATTGTTATGAGTTTTTGACTTAGTCAGCTCAGGTTATAAATGCAATATCGTGGGATGATTATGATGATGTGAATGTGTAATAAAAATTACACATAAATATTTTATTGTCTACATGTTATATTCCAATAAGACATATATATGATTATGGTATAAAATGGTATTTAGGAGTAGCAAGGGAGGAAATTGGTGCATTCCATCTTTTCTTTCTGTTTTTTACTAGCCATATAGCCATATAACCTCTAAACCCATGTGCTGCATGTGACTCCATCGTGTTCTCTGTGTTATGACATGATCAAGCCTGAAAGTGTTAAGAAAATCTGCAAAACTGCAATGCGCACTAGAAAAACAGTATACATGAAAGAAAACACATTATATTGTAATAGTAACTACCTGTCTCTTGTACACCTGAATTTACCGTTGTTGGTTTGGTTATGTGTGGTTGGTGTGCTACTAAAGGGAAACCATTATTCATGGAGTATGTACAAATAATGCCATTATAAAATTATATGTATTCTTATTCCAGAAAATCATAGGTGAGCTATTAGGAAGGAGTAGTTTATGTTTAGTTGTATTGTCAAATACATTTATTACATTTATACTCGTGAATTTAATGCAAATGTTATCATTACATGCGTACATTAAGGTACAAAGTAGATGCAATAAGGTACATGCTAGAATAATCTATCACACTTTTCTAATCTTTGATTTTTCACTTCTTCTTCCCATAATATCAACGTTTGACTTGATTTTATGTAACTTCCATGTTTTTATGGGAATATACATAAAATGCATCATCGTGTTTGTATGGTTATGTACATTCGTGACCTGACGACGGATGTAATTGTGGAATCAAATTGCTACCGGATGAATGAACAAGCACACGACATGCTGTATGTTGGATACAACACAACATTCATCTGTTACATAGAACCTTCACAGAAATAATGTATCCAGGTTTGATGATCCTTGAAATTCGTATAATATGTCAATATGTTACTGATGATGATGTATAATATCACCAATCAGCATACGCCACTGCAATAAGGGGGTTTTAATGGAACGCAACGCGTGAATGATTGAGAGAAGCCAGATCGTGAATTTGTTCTGGAAATCTTTTTGGGAAAAAAATGTGATTGATCTGGCGTAACAATGAGCTTACACCTAGGCTTCTTTCTGGCATGTTTCAAAAACAGAACGCACGTTTTTATTATGATGCAGTATAAAGGGTTTTATTGTAATGCTCCTCATGTCATATAAACATTTTTAGCAATGAAGAGATTCTAGAACGCGAAATTCTTAGAAATCCAACATTTGATTCGACTGTTTGTGTTGAAACTAGATGAGTATGGTATATAATTTAACCAATCGTAATATGAAAAGTGAAAATAGTTATTTTTATGCAGGCATAATGTCAAACCTGTCAATACTTGTTTCAATTTTATAAAGATGCAAAATTCAATCTATATGGAAGGGGAAATTTTATTTAAAGGCTGAAATAGAGTTTAGTTTTCGCGTGTTCCAAGTTCCAAATTTTAGACTTTGGACCATATTTTATGAAGTTGTTTACTCGAGAATTTTCACTAAAGGTGACTCAAAACATACGAATTGTGTTTGTGTGATATGGTATATGGTATACATAGAGGAATTGCATATAAAAATACACATATTTGATTTGATATTCCAATTGGTAATGTACATTTTTCTTATACATGTACGTGCTTCATATGATTATATGTCTTTAAAATAGGATGGTATACATAGAGGAATTGCATATAAAAATACACATATTTGATTTGATATTCCAATTGGTAATGTACATTTTTCTTATACATGTACGTGCTTCATATGATTACATGTCTTCAAAATAGGTATGAAATTAGACAAGCCATTTTTAGCTGGAACTTGGGACGAAGGTTTTGAAACTATTCAATTTTACATACCTACTTATGTTTTTGGCACGTACAATAATAGATACGTTATGACATTGACAAGTTGGAACATTGTTTTTGGTAAATGTTAATGCAATGTGTGGGTTGATGTAATGCATATGTAAACGTACAAACCAAATTTACTATGCATAACCCCATTACAAAGATGAGCATTAAAATCAGGTGAAAAGTGAGAAAGCTACAGGTCATGCTGACTTTCTTGTACAACTAATACATATGAACGTACTTGAAAGGCATGGGGGAATGACATTTATTTCTGAAAAAATTACAAAATCAGCGACAACAAATCAATTGACGAGGTTGTTGTTACAATTTCAAGAGTAAGTAAGGTGCGCAATTAGCATCAGAATATAGGAAAGGATGAAATGGACTCTAGCTCTTCAGGAAATTATCAACACGTACACTGAAAATAACAATTTTAAGCCAGTTGTATATTTGTCAAGAACCGATTAATATATTATGCACTTTTGGGTACTCTTGAATTTGAGTTATGGAGAAGTTATCTCTTCTTCAATTCTTTTTTTCTTTTTTGACAGAATGGCATAACGATAGAGTAACAGGGAAGTTAATATCAGTACATCTAATACTAAACTTAAATATTGTAAATTATGGTACATACATACATAATTACCTCAACAAACAAAATTTACATGACTACTAACAACTACGCAACAAAATCAATAAAATATCTGAGTGTAACAAAAATATGAGATCATGTAAAAATATGTTATAGGAAGATTTGTGGACTGTGGACGTATATCAATCATACAATGATGTCGTGACGCCGTGAGAACTCCTATGCCTTTTATCCATATAAATTCATTATAATAATAATAGTTGTAATAATATATCATAATGTTAGGTATTCATTAAATTAAGTTTTACAATGTAGTGGAAGGCTTAAGAAAGTTATACAGCATCTTTAACAAATATACGTTGGCGTCTTCTACAACCGCATTCTTTTGTCATACTGACATAAATAACATAGTACAAAAACAAAATTGATTAGTAACAACAATAAATAACATAGTTTAAGTATGGAAATTTTATTACTTACTAGCACGAATTAATACCTCAGTTTAACTTCTTTTATGCTTTGACTTGACTTCAAAATATTTATGCTTTTTTACACACTCTCTGTTTGAACTGATACTAACTTTTAATTAATTTAGTTTCTGCTACCGCTGGATCAAATGCAAATGCAACAAAGACTAAGCTATAGCTTTAAAGAACATTAGTTAAACCGCGTATACTTTACTTTGCTGTGTGCTTTTTCTTTTGAGAATCGTACAAAAAGGTCAATGCAGATCCGTGTTACACAATTTCCTGTAAAAGTCAACGAGTACTAGAAACTAAGTCACATTCTTTTTAACTTTACGAGAGTTTTAGGTAAAAAACAATAGAGACTTTTTAAATATCATTGCATTACATAAGCAACTAGAAAAAATCCAAGTCTTTTCATGGTCCAAAAACTGTTGGGTCAATTTCTTTCTTAGCCACATTCACCTATTCTCAAACTCCGGTCCGATTACCGTGTGTCACATATAAAATGACACATCTGTATATACACATCAGGTATGTAACATTGCACTGCATCTTTTAACAAAAGCTAATAGAAAATCAACTTTTTAATAATAATGTTTTGCCTCCCAGTGGAGCAAACGTTTTCTATAAAGTTTTGTAGAGTCTTGCGTTAAGCCAATCACATAGGATATCAGTATACTTCTCTCGATTAATAAATAGTTTATTTAATAGCATTATGTGATTAATTTGGTATTTAAAGGATTTTTCGAATTGTTCGTCTCAAAATTTAAAAATGAGTCATATACAGTGTGTGAGGTACCCGATATATATACCCGATACTTGAACTGGAGAGGCCAAAACTTGAAACATATTATACTCACATAAGGTAACTATAATACGTATGTGACAATGCTGCATACAGAAGTTACCTTCAAAAGTACTTAAAAGTTAGTACAGTCATTATTAAAAAAATTCACAATGTGTTATATTCGTTGAATTGACCGTGTTTCATCCGTTCCCAATTGTAAATGTAGCATACAGTTACGTGTTTAAATATCTATTTTTAGCATTTAATTATCATAGACTTATTTTCACCGACTGATTATATCATGTCCATTTCTTTGTTTCTCTTCCTATTTTTATGCAGTTTTGCTCGGACATGTGTGTATATTTGTAGACAGTATGAGTATATTTTATTTCTCACATTAAACAGCCTTTTAAAAGTAGCACAAAATTATGCTTTTCGTTAAGAATAGTGAACAGCTTTATGGTCATACGGTGTTGTTATTTCATATTAATTGCCAATTAGTTGGAGATTTCCAGCAATCAAAAGAGAGTATCTTTTGCATAAAAAACGAAAAAAAATATTCCCCTTGAAGCTTTTTTTGCGACACACAAACATACAACTAAGAATTTGGGTTGATGCAATTGGTGAGTTCAGCAAATTTTTTCTTGACAACCTGTATGCCGTCGGCTGGACATTCTTTTTATAGTTTGACTTTTGGAGCAATTTCTTCTACTCTACCTCCCCATTGAAGTCGGTAGTAGCCTTGACGCCAACGGATATTAGGAAAAAGTAGCGAGTGGATGAAAAGAAACGGAGCAGAGACTTCCCTAAAGAGCCATGCCAGCACGAATTCAAATTTGGTGAAAGGGATGTTTCCGTTCTAGATAAGTGGGAAATGAAATTATGATCAGAGGTATTATTACGATGAGCCTGGAGATGAAAGGATGATTACGTTATCTATTTTTGTTACGAGTCTTACCTGCACAGAGCGGAGCAGAAACCAATCCATTATACACCACATGAGCAAATGAATAAGAAAGACTACTATTGGGTCCCAGCGGAAGAGAACACGTGTAGCGAACGCTAGACAGATTCCTAGAACCATACACTCAGAAAATGGCTCTGCAAGTATCGTCGGTGGGACCATGGCGAAGCGCAACTTTGCCCATCTACGTGAGATAAATTCACATAAAGAATGAAATGAAGTTCACCCTGATTTACCTGAGATTGTCTATTTTGTACAAATACGTACATTATCTATGCTACAGGGTATCGTCTATGTATCAATGTATATGTATACTATAAGCAAGGTCACCCTTTGAAATTTTGATTGAATTGGATTACGTACCTGGAAATACGGGTTTGAAACGACTGTATATCACAGTAACCTGAATTCTGCCAAGCAGGCTGACTAGATATTGTTATTTTCCAACCTCTATCGGTGATCGATTTGGCAAAAAAATAGTCTTCCGCTAAAAAACATCCAAATGCTTTGATACCTCCAACCTAATAAAATCAAAGAGAGAAAAAGGACTGATGTCAGTTAAATTGGCCTCAATTTCGTGTTCCTCTCTCACACAAACTCTGACTTCTTTTTATCCAATACATATTCTATTTCTTGCAATAGTAGTTTACCATGTGCTTATGACATGACATAGCTTGCAGTGAAGCCAAATGCTA
>JAHZNG010001127.1:0-16979 GCA_027744375.1 Orchesellides sinensis
TATAAATACTGACTCCTAGAAATAGTTGTTTTAATTTCGGAATTTGTGTATGAAATTTTTTGTAAATTGTCATATTGTTATCAACGTATGAACAATCTTTCACTGTATTGAGAGAACAAGCGAGGCTGACATTATATAAAAATGGAATCCCTTTTATATTAAAAATCTCTCAAAATATCTATTTACGGCTAATGGTTATTTTGTTGCATCTCATAATGATTTGACGCTTTCCTTTTTTGCGTAATGGCATTTGCATATATACTCATTGTATCCTTTTTTGTGAATGCATACTTCAAAGTGAGAAAATGCAACTTGGACGAATAAAATTAACTGTTGAAAGGAAGGAACAAAAAAACGAATAAAATTTTGTTATATCATTCAAAGAAGACGTGTTATGAATAATACAACAAAAATTGCCAACACAAAACCAAATACTAACGTGCTATCTGTTCGTAAGTTGGGATTAGTCCAAGAGGCAGTTTTAAAAAGTATTTTAGTATAAGGCTTGATGTGACATAACCGCAAAAATTGCATATCTTCACCTGTAACTATTAGGTTCTGTCGTATATCGTGACTATTACGATGTTTTAGAATTGCAGAGACTGAATTATGATTATTGCAGTGTCATTCCCTCAGACCTTGCTGAATGAAGATAAAATGACATTACTTCAACTGTTCAAGCTCAGTTTCTAGAATTTGAAAGTATGCATTTGGCTACGTAAATTATCAGGTATTATGTTTCGGCGTGATATGTCGTGATAATCTGCACACATTCTTAATGAAATTTAATGCTTGTCTCGAGAGGAAAGAAAAACCCGGAAATAAAATTTACTTGAAGAACCTACGGGCATTGTTAATGCAGTTTATGATATTAGAGCTTAATATCTTCCTGCCGTAGATTTCATTTTTGTGGTTTAAATTTAAACCGCAGCAAAGATTGTCATTTGCAAAGTCAAATTTGAAGTAGCACACATGCTATATGGTTTTTAAAGCCCTCCTGTAATGAATGGAATCTGTAGTGTGTTTTGCTTTTTTTTGTCACGAGTTTTGAGATAATGTGACATTTTGAAATCGTAACAGTGTAAAATATGGTGACTTTAAGCCTTTAAGTAAACAACTTATTTTAGGAATTTTAAATAATTGTAGTAGCACTAATCTTACCGTGATACTGATATTACCTACATACTACTTACATACATATCAACTTAAATTTGGAAAAAAGGATAGTATTCTTCCGGATATATAAGAAGAATAGAAACAATATACCTTACTTCAAAATCTAAATCTACCCACCTGCTCAAATAAACAAGCAGCAGATTTATTACTCATTACAACAATTCAAATTATCTAGAATGCCTAACTGATAAACTAAAAGGAAACTTTAGAAGGGACAGACAATGAGTTTGAATAAAGTGCGCATCACATTGTGCATCTATAGGTATATCACCATTAATGATAACAGATAACGACAATGAGATTATTGATCCCTTCACTGCACTTACACATTGATTTTGGTTCCGGGAAGTTACGTGTGTGCATTCCTTGAAAGAGTGAAGGATCTCATATACATAAATTATGACACTGATTTTTTCCACACATTGCCTACTATTGCATAATAGTAACAACTTTATTTAAACGCGTTCTGTTACATTCGTTGTTGGAGGTATTCATACGAGTACATGTCGCAATTACTTTAACGTACATAAAATTTCATATTTGTAATAAATTTTAAATGAATGAGCGTAAAATTTGTTGTTGATGTCATGCCATATCTGAAAATTGTACTGTAATTTGCCAATCTATTAAAATCATGTGAATCTATCAAAATTAATATAATGTATAAATAAATCAGATTTATGAAACTTAACAGAAAACTTGTTTGTAGCATGCAAAGATTGACAAATCGATAATTGCATGCGTGTGTATTTACTTGTTATACACCAAGTTGCGTAACGTTTGTCGATTTTTATGAACTAGAATATTTTTCTTTAAGGGCAAACGAAGGGCGATTATAGGTATCTATTTCCTATTGTAAATTTTAGGCATACACATATTTCAAATATAATAGGCTTGATATAGGTATCTATTTCCTATTGTAAATTTTAGGCATACACATATTTCAAATATAATGCTATCTCTCTCCTCTCGTAATTACCCGTTCTTTGAAATAATTTTCGACGTTACAAAACTATTGTCCCGTCCCATGAGCTAAATAAACATTGTAACACTACATTAAAAAAGGTAATTGATGTATGAAATATACGCAATTTTACTAACATGATGCCATATTATTGGGATAATCAAACCATTAAGATTCACGCATATATGCAAGCCAAAGTACGTACATGATTGTACATTTACATGATCAGAAAACTTTGGATTCTAAAATTGAAAGGTATCGGTCTTTCAGAGTAGAGCAAATCACTTTCTTTGACATTGAGCGTACGAACTCTAGATATTAAGGCAAGGACACAAAATTTGTCCTTCTCTTTATTTTCAGTTTCAAGAGACTTTGTAAACAATAGGTCATGTACGAATGCGACATTTAAATCCCAGAATATCTGGACTGGACAAGAAAAACTGCATATTAGTTAAGTACATCCCCTATTCCTTCAAAACATTCAGTCTGCATAGACCTATGTGATTCATATACATATGCATACATCAAAAGTCTTGACATGCTAAATCTTTTGTGTTCCTACTCTTAACATTCTCCAATTTAACAAAGACATTCTACTTGCTCCTTGCTCATAGGATAAAAATTAATTTAGTAGAATGTACAATACTATTTCATACTCTAGGTAAAAGGATGAAAAAGACAGCTTGAATCGTTCAAGGCAACGCCCATCAAACGTCAATTAAACGCATTTGCTTTAAGAATAACATTGTAAGTAAGTGGTGCATGAAATCCCCAAATCTTGATCTTACAGCATTTCAAATGAACGGCTATCGATCACAATTCATCTTTGTTTGCATTGTATCGTGGACTTGTACATGCAAAGCAATGCAAAACGAGTGAGTCTGCACGTTTTCATTTGTTACACCATACAATATAATATCAATGGGGACATTGTAATGTGAATTAATAAAAGGGGTTGTTAATTTCATACAGGGGCCTTATCGATTAAATGCGTTATTGGCTAGTTGTGAGTATGTTTCCAATTCCAAATTTAATATGCTTACTTCATTTAAAGATCAGGTACCCTGACTATAATGCCTACAAATTAGATAAGTATTAGTTGTAAAATTTAATGTTGGAAGGAACAACTGGTCTAGATATTGAATGTCGTGATTGAATAGTAGTATTATACTTGTTAAACTGAACACGACTTGCAACTTTTATAAAGTATACAAAGTAGTTGTCTCTTTCTTTTATTTCCACCACCTTTTTCATGCATAATAAATTAACTTACACACAAGACAATAAAAATCGTGCATGTGCACGTCAACTACTTCCATCATCATACGGGACAACCTTCAATAATCAAGATCGAATACCAAATACACTATATTAGTTCTCAGATTTTTTGTGTGTACAATGAATTAAAACATGCAAATGCTTTCTTATAACTTTTGTATAACCAATAGCTAATTTGAATTAGCATAGTATAAATTCTAATCAATCTGAAAAATGTGTATCGCTCAGGCTCATATAAAAAATGGTCACTTGATGAAAAAAACACTTCAGAAGTAAACCTTGTGCTGGCTAAGGATAATGTACATACATACAGCATTGTTTACTTAATGCAGACACTACTACTCCTCAACCCTTTGTAAAATAAGAAGGAATTGATAGTTTGTACAATAATGACCATACCCACGACTCATGCCATTCAAGGCATCAACAAAATCACAGAGATAATCTTATACAATCTAAAATGTAACCAAGAAAAGAGAAGCCCAAGCCAGAATCCAATCCAACCAAAAAAGGATCAGTTTGCCAGTGCCACGTATACTGCTCGCAGTGTGCACTACTCGATTGTTTGTGTATGTGCGTTTTGTGAGGGTTATTTCAGAAATACGTAATCATAATAGTGGCTTTTATATCTTCTCATATAAGGAACTTCAAATTTAAGGTTAGTTGTAGCAAAGCGATAACAATCCATTATACCGTGGTAGGTAGTTCGTGTAGTATTTCGTTTTTGGGGTATTATACTAACAACTGTCGTGGGGGGATGAAAAATTTCTCTTGTGCATGTAAAGCAGTTGTGTTGTTATACAGGAAATTGTGTGACCAACTTCTAACTCAATAGTTTTGAATAAGCATAATCGTATCCCCTGTTTGTCTCCCCAAAAAGTAGTCGTGTTATTGTCATTTGCACTTAAGCATTATAACTTATTTTTGCTTATTCAATTTTTAACATTATAAAGTTGCAAATTCATCTCCTTCTATTAATGTAAGACAGATAACAGTGAATTACGTGTACATTATTAACATAGTAGCGGCAGCATACTTAATGATACCTAAAAGTCTTAGAGTAATAGTTTTACAGTGCTTGAATACTGTATACGTTTTTTTTACATGATTTGCATACAATTATGTAATGATGCATGGCATTAGTGCCTCATTTTCATGAAATTTAAAAACTCTTCCGGTATTATGATTGCAGGATAAAGATGGCTTCAGCTAAACTAGGATCACTTGCGGCCATTTTGCTTGCTTTCGGGCTCGTTCAATGCGTTGTTGGTAAGTTTGCGAAAATAGATTATTTAAAATATATCATTATGTTTTTGTATGTTGTATGTTTATTGTTTGTGTAAGTAAAGCATGGCTGGTTACGAATATAAAATGTAAATCTCAATAATAAATCGCACTGATAATGTGAACACTTTAACCTAATCAAAAGGTGAATGTAAACTACAAGAAAAAATCCAAGTATCCCTTTGCAGGCTATATGCAGTTCAGCAATAATAGGCTAGTCACTGAAAAGAACAAAATAGTGGCGTGCCTACGATAATGCAATGATTATTGTGGCCTTATTTAGCGTCTGTAGTGGGTGCAGCTAGGGTAGACTGCAACAATATCTTAGTTCAGACATAAGTTGTAAGAGATTAAAAGTTATACAATTTTCAGTTGGATACAATGCATCTTAGAATATTTGTTGCGTAATGCAATGTAAGCCATTTTGGGAAAGTGATTTGGCTACGAACAAAGGCGTTCGTTGTATAATAATTAGTTGATTTATGTTACGAGCCATAAATAAATATGATTACTGCACACCCGAAAATTATGTATGAAGTTGCAGCTGTATATGTATGTATTATGTATGTATGTTAGGTTCCCTGCTGTTAAATACTTTGTGTAACACTTACAAATGTATAAATAATTGATGTAATAAATAACTTAACTAAACCGCTTGTTACAGGAATTGAATACTCCCTTGAGGGAGCCCCTCCATGTCCAGACACTTACGGACTCGCTGTCCACCCCCATCCTGAATTTTGTGACAAGTTCTACAAATGCGAGAACGGGACATTGACTCTTGAAACCTGTGAAAACGGATTGTTGTTTGACGGAAAGGGTGCCGTACACAATCATTGCAACTACAACTGGGGTGTCCACTGTGACAAACGTTTTGCAGACAGTAAGCAAAGATTCGCTTTTAAAGGAATTCAATAATTTGGCCCTTCAAATCCTCAATTAATACTTTATACCATCTATTCCAGTTCCTGCAATCTCCACACCAGGATGTCTTTACCAGTTCGGTATCTATCCCAAATCCCCAGCCTGCCACACTTCTTACATCAAGTGCGCCTATGGAGTTCCATATGAAACCCCTTGCGAACCTGGTCTTGCTTATGATGACAAAACTCATTCCTGCAACTGGCCTGACCTCTTATTGGACCACTGCAATCCAGAGGGTATACTGTGCTATAAAACAAATCTTCAATGTCAATAAACCGGTCTACTAGTAAAGATCTTAATTTACGCTTTGCATTTAAATACGTTTTCAGAGGTAGTCGGCTTCAGATGCCCAGACAAGGTTGAACCAGGAACTCTTGCTTACAAGTTCTGGCCATACCCAAGATTCTCCATTGGAGACTGTGGAAGGCTCATTACTTGTGTTAACGGATACCCACGTCTCATTTCTTGTGGAGATGGCAAGGTCGTAAACGAAGCAACGTTGACCTGCGAGGAACCTGAGATTGTCCCCAAATGGTAAGAATTTGAAGATACTTTAAAAGCTTCTTATTCATACGTTCCTGTTAATAATAATTATTTTACTTTTCAGTGCCACCTACTATGCCGCCGTCAAGAAGTAGATAAAATCAGTAAACATGCCACGTTCTATTGAAACCTTGACTGTAAAAGACTAATTTACCATGCGGGTTAGGAATTAACGTTTTGTTTGTAATATCGACTAAGGGATGTCAGAACCGTCTATATATTTTTATCAAAACCATTTTATTTTTGTGAACCATTGGCAATGCAATACAACTTACTTTGTAAGCAGGATAAGGTGCTGGTGTGAGTTTTTTCTGTCGGGAATAAATTGATATTTGTACTATCCGGAAAGATTTTTTCCTATTTGTTTATTTTTGTTCGTTTCTTGTAAAAAATCGATTATGTGTACAAAACGATAATATATTTAGCGCGTAAGAAGCCTTTACTTATCATTAAAAATCATTTACGGGATTCACATAACATTCAGCATAAAACGTATTATAAAGTATAAAACACACGTTATTCGCATAAAAGACTATGAATAAAAGTAATAATGTATTCATACTAAGGGTAAAACTATGTCTTTCGTAAACTCCTGGATTCTTTAATTTGTTAACATAGTGTTGAGATGAAGAATTCGCATTACTTTTTCTAAGGTGTTCATTAAGGAAGTTTAAAGTATAACCATAAATTAAGACCGGAACAGATTAGTACTGTCTGTCGCCTTCCCTGAAATTTGATTGATGTTCATCGCTACTTTCTTGTGGCTGGTATACTTGCGGTGCAACATAACTGCTTGCTGCATTTTGCTGGAATTCAGATGCCGACGCCCGAAGCTGGGAAGCTTCTACCTGTGGTCTGGAAGCAGGTCTACCTTGATTTGGCCTTCCTTGCGTCTGCTGTTGTTGTTGCTGTCTTCCAGGCTGTTAGCTATAATAATTATAGAAACAGATTCTATAATAAGTGAAAATTCTTTAAGGAATTCAATATTTAAAAAATATATTGTCATCATACGATGCTTCTGACAGCCAGGAACATTTTCGGGCCAATCGCAAGCATGTGTGTCTTCGTTGTAGAGTAATCCACCGATGCAAAGTTGCTCAGTAGCAGTTCCGTTCCAGCAAGTCCAGTATCTGGTGCAGCTAGTTTCATGTCCAAAGATTCCGTATAGCCAATCACAATGCTCAGTTCCAATTGGTGGATCTGTAAATTATTTAAAAACGAAGTTTAAAGTAAATTATATGCAAGATAAGCTTTCCAATACATAGTTGGTTGAAAAACAGGTCCAATTAAAAGTTTCCCATCAGATTTTTATGTATGAAGATCCATACTGGCTAGCTTTTTATTTTCACAGTAGTTGCCCCTCCATGGGTAGTCACAGCCATCAGCAACTCCACGATTTCTTCCAGCAAAAGCGAGCCCGTTAGGGCAGTCATAAAGTTCCGGCTGGCCATTCACACACTCCCAATACCTGTCACAGTAGGTCACATCCGCCACGATTTTTCCCTTGACATCACAAGGATTGATTTGTTCTGTGCCTTTCTTCTGCGCTACAGCACTTGTGGCTGCCAACACTACATGGAGCATCAAAAGTACAAAAAAAGGAAATATTGTAAAACTCAAAAACCAAATTACTTCGTTTTGGTCTTCCACTGCAGTCGACATTGAAGTCATATTCACAAGGTCCAAAAAGTTGATTCCCTCTCCCCGCCCTCCCTCCACCACCAATATATACAAGCCCATTAGGACAATCCACCACCCTGGTTACATTTTGGACACATGCATAATATTTGTCACAGTAGCTTTCATGGTGAGTGGTGCCAGTCTTGGTAGAGCAAGGATCAATTACCGAGGCAGTTCGAGATTGTGAGGCAACATGGACCGTAGCAGTGGCACCCCAGTGCCAAAGGTCACCACCACCCCCGAACAATGTTAGCATCAGTAATAGCAGTTTTGTTAGTTTCCCAAGAAGCGAGGTAGCAGATAATGCTGAATCACATATTATATAGATCAATGTTATTTACAATGAAGGGTTAGAATATACATTTAATCATCATATTATTAAATTGTGCTATTATCTTAAAAATCCTTCTCAAAGATTTTGTGAGCACATAGGTATTTAAATACTCATACATATGAAATAAATATCATGCAAAAGGTCCTTTAGCATAATAGTAATCAATTCTTCGTATAGTACACCTATAGCCTTGTCGTGAATTGATAATAAACAAAAAGGTAACTGACCGACCTCCCTATCCACAATGCATTCTTTCATCAACAGCATCATACTTTGTCTGACCCATATAATATCATTGGAGCGGACGCTTTAATCGTCATCATCAACAAAAAGAGGTATTTAGAAGGGAGCATTCAAATATAATCATCTTTGCAGTAATCATCATGTTTTCTAGTGCAGAGAAGAACGCATCTGAATAATGTATGGATATGCAAAGTATGTTTGCAGTTGCTGTCATGATGCAATCCAATTGCAGCAACAGTAAATAAATTAGCATGTTATTATTGATGGTGATGACCACATATTACTGACTGCTCATATATATATATCTGAATCACGCGACGCATGAAGCTCTTTTCATTTTTGTATCGGTTACAACTATAATGATAAGGCACTGCTTGTCTCAACCTCTTCTTCCAACTAATCAGAAGCATCTTGTTAAAAAGGGGATGCGCAATATATCTCACACGATAGTCTATAGAATTCATCTTGATGACAACCATGTTTTTACTTTTAGGGATCACATACCAAAAAAATAGTTAAGCCCATGTACCTATAATAAGTCCATAACTACAAATATAGTATGCAAATTACTCTCTATAAACATCTGCATAATTGCACCACGTAAAACATGTTCTTTCTGTCTTTGGGTGTTTCCTTATTATTTCTAGGACTAGATAAAGGTAAAATAACACGAACATGACGATTGCAAAATGAAAAATTCTCGGGGCAATTTCTGTGCGTGAGTGTGTGCACACTTTACACATAACTTTACGCAAAAATGTAGTTTGCAGTGGAGTGCAATGTGATAAAAAAGCTTGTGTATACATATTATGTGTGACAAGGAAATTATAATATGCACATATGTATGTATTGCATCACACAGATCAATGATCGGACTATGCCAGCAAAAGCACCCTGAAATCATCAATTATCATTCCTAATCAAGCCAAAAGCTTGTTGTCTGTGAGTACTTGGCAGGAGTGTAATAAAAAATATCCCATAAAAATTTCTGTTCAAGGTGCATTATTGAATTATAAAAAATTAAAGCATGGTTGCAAGATGAGCTATACATACAAGTAGTAATCTCTCTCGCTCTTGTCCTTAAACTATGAATTAAAATAGGTGGGGATACCAAAAAAATATTTAATTAGATATAAACAAGCAACAAAGCTGTTGCGGATTCTGCGTGACGTGGCACACAGAACTTTTTTAGTTGCAATTAAATTCTCTTGATTTTGTACTTGTTTAACTGTGCAAAGATTTGATCGTGAGTCATGCTGGTGATGGGTGGGTTATGGTTATGTACTATCTTGAAGTTACGCCAGACCATGTTACGCTGGTTAGAAAAAAATTACGCTCATCGTGTTTAGATTCTATCAATTCAAAAGAAAAGGAATGTTTAAAAAATTACATATCTTTAACTCAAAACAATTTCATTTCAACTTGCTTAAACTGCCATTTTAACATAAAAGTAATTCCATTAGACTAATTTCGTGCGTTGTAAATCAAATCAGTCTTGAGAGCAAAACTATGTAACTGTACTTCAATATACTTAAGCAAATTTTATATTGACTTTATATCTTCTTGGAAGGACCCTACCAATATATATAGTTGTAATTAGCATTACGATACATTTATCATCATAATTTCTTGGATGAAACAAAAAAGTGAAAGTGAAAACCTAACGACATGAGACATTCATTAGAGATACATACAATTATATTGTAATAATAACATCGCAACACGGTTTTAATGTCTAAAAAAGGAGCAAGATGCATTTAATAGTACCATAAGTGAAACAATGCCAGATGATTTTCAAAGAGAAATGGCGTCTTGAAATAATATTGCTTGCATGTTTGCATATAAAATTCTTAAAACACAGACATTTGTTTTAACAGATAATAAAAATAACGTCAAACACAATTATGAGTTATTTGACCGTGTAATGATAACAAGCGCATCCTCTACATGTTTGTCTAATGTGCATTTCCTTTGTTTCTTGCTAATTTTAAGTACCTGCATGCATGTACTCGATTATAAATAGTCATACAACAAACTCTCCTTGCGAACACTTTTCATTTCCCAGTTTGGCTCAAATGAAGAATAGAGATCTACTTCCATTTTTAATTCATACTTATTATTCACATTGGGTGTGTACAAGAGAGAGAGAGACCATGAGGAGAAAAACCAGAATTTCTATTTGTGAAAGGGTTTGTTGTGGTGATAGTACCAGATAGGACTCTACATCCTGTCACGATACACCTAAATTGAGACCTTTAAAAGGTTGCAGTTAAATGCAATTTCTAATACAGTATGCACACATTGCTTGTTATGATTATTGCTATTATAGGAAAATTAGTAGTGGCACGTCCGACTTTATAAATAAACTAAAAGAGGAGAAAGATGAAGAAGCTTTGAATTAAAAATTCCACACGTTTATTTATAGCTATGAAAAGACAAGGTTACGTGGGAAAAACATGCACATGGTTTATGTAGGTATTTTACAGAATACAAATGCAAGAAACCTATGCCAAGTGATAGACAAGCGATCTGATAACCTTCTTAAAGACTTTCGCTTTCAACAATGAGAATTCCCCAAGATGCTACAATGCAGTTTCCTGCTGGCTTTACAATAAGTACGTTTATAAATGAGGCTTTTGTTTTAGAAGGAGCTTAGAACAGTACATGTTTAGTAGTATTATGTACACGTTATATAAAGTAAGATTGCAAATTTCCAGGCTAAAAAAGGCCATTTTTAAAGCATTAAATCATGCAAAGGCAAACCAGTATTGGCGTTTCGAGGATTTAATATAAACAGGGAGATACATGTAATCATGTAATGCAGCACGACTTACCTGAAAGCACAGCAACTGTGTAGACTTTGTACTGGACAGTCATTTTGATGATCTTACCAAACTAAAAACACCTTCACAAAAAGTACTTTCCTTTTTTAAAACAAGATATGCTAAGGAATAGTCACGAGTTGGATTTAAAAAGAAAACTGGGCCAATTTTTTATTATAATTAGGAAGTTATATACCCACACCAAGCAATTTTTTGTAGCTCTAATTGTTTAGCCACGATGAGGCAAAAGAAACTCCAATTGTTCAATCTGTGAACTGTCTTTTTTGTACGTGACTGTTGACTGCAGCGAGTTTGACGAGAGACTGAGGAAGAGTTGTAGAAGAGTCGCCGGGAAAGAGTAAGTACTAACGACAATATTAGTTGACTCCAACACTCACAATCTGCATTAAAGCCTTTCGTGTGATGATGAGGACACGACAACGTTCTCTGCAACAAAACAACAATGCTCAGTAGGTAACTGCGTTATACTCTACAACACTCACTTGCATTCACATATTTTTAAGATTATATGATCATTATTATTGTAAGCTGCTTTAAAAGTAATAATGCGATTACTAGGGATAGAGAGCACTTCTTCTTGAAATTGTAATGTTGCAAAAAATAGTGTCCGCAGCAGTGAACTGTATCGCTTATTTCTGCAAATGTATGCTTAGAGAGCGAACGCGCGTCCTCTTTACTTTTTATTCAGACCGATGCGATGAAGAAGACTAAATTCTCATCCCTCTTCTTGTTCGTTGTCGTCATTATAAAATTACTGTATAAATAATAAAAAAGGAAATGATTTTTCCTTAAATGTGCAATTATTCAAAATAATATTTGTGCTCTCTGAGGGATTATCATAGATTAAAATAGTAATATGCATTACATGTATACATTATAAACAAGTATAAAGTTATATTTATGTATGAGGATGCGCCTCTGTGAATATGTATATTTTTGTTGTATGCTTTGGGAGATTCGACATTTTACTTCTTGACGAGAATCCTTCACAGATGGATTATTACGAGTGCATAAGTATGCGTGCACGTATAGTTCAGACTACGTACCCATGTCAAAATTTATCGCATTTACTTTGTTAAATGTTCTGCTTACATTTTGTTCTACCATGAATCTATCCCAAAAATAAGCAGCTCAAGCGATAACGATCAAACAACAGGGGATGAAGAAGATGGAAGATGAAGATACGCGATGATTTGGGTGATGAGCAGTATTGGTATATTGTACACAAAGCAATGTCTGTAAAAAACGAAAGGGAGTGAGTACTTTTTTGTAATTTGTTAAGGAAGCGAAATGCGTCTGCCGATCAAGATGTTTTATGCACATTAAATATGTACATACAATGAAATTGCATGTATTTTAGGGCGATGTCCAAGCCTAAAGAAGCGTAACAAACAAAACATTTTTTTTACCTGTGTACAATCAACAGTCTTCATTCATAACTTACATGCAACAACATCCATGTCAGTGTAGAGTCCTATTTATGTTCTTACTTTGATTATAATACCTTTTCCTTATTTAAACAAAATAGTTGAAGAAGTAGGCAACTACATTGTTTGGGGAATCATGTCATATTCCATCTCTACCATTTCATCTGCCTAGAAAATCATCAGACACCTTTTGTTATATGGGTCACTGCCTTTACTTTCGTTAAAGAACAATGAGTCATGGAATGTTCTGTAAGTATAATTGTATTTTAACGTTTGGCACAGGAAGACTATTAAAATTCTCATTTTTGAGCCTGTAAAAAGTAACAATAAGCTCATCTGGACGGATTTTAATCTTTTATTGGTCTGCAAAGGATTATCAAACATTCCTGGATTTTTTCATGTGGGCATAAAAGGAGCTGAGCGTCAACACGTGCTGAGTGATTGGCCGAAGATACCAGTGTAGATGACAACAATGCAAAGCACTTAAAAGAGAGAACGATGATGATCAATATTCCAGACACGACACAAGGTTATTTTGTGATCTTGCTGCATACCTTCTCTGCAATACCTACAGAGATACTGCATTTCAAGGTTTAGATTTCACGACCCCACGGACTGGTGTGTAGCCAGTTTAGTTCATTTACATCTTTCAAATGCAGTCATGCATTCTTTTAAAACATATGTAAATAAAAAAGTGCATTCCTTTGATAATGCACATAAAAACATGCATGTCGTGCCTGACGTTCTGATTAGATAATACAGTTGAATGGCACTGTTTACTATTGTTCCAGTCCTTGCCTTCGGGTAAAGTTAGCTAATGAAGCGTTAAAAGTTCCGAGAAAAATGACATGCGCATATTGTCAGCCTTGGTTATAGCATAATCTAATCTTGTATGGCTACTCGAAGAAATCCTAGAATTTCTTAAGCATATGTAGCTTTCAAAATCTAACATTTTAGTAATAAAAATTTAAATTTTTGCTAGGCAGTTTCTCCTCGTGAGAACTAAAAATGTGGTTATGTTCTGTGATGGTCTTTGTCTTTATTACTGAGTTGTTGCAGGAATTTCAGGAAAATTTGTGGTGATGTAAGATAAGAAGCGTTTGTCACAGGATTTGAATTTCAAGAAGGATTTGTCAAATTCTCAGCTCTCACTTTCACTTAAGTAATTCTTTTATCTTGGAATGCAAATTGTAAAAAATCCTGCGGCCATTGTTTTATTCTTATTAATAATTATTGTACACGTCTTATGTATAACATGTAAAGCAATGCGTAATAAAAATGAATCGTGTTTTTAGTTCGTTGCTAGTTTATATGTTTATAATACGCAATTGTTTTAAGCTTATCAAATGCATAATCCGCTTTCCTGTAGTAATCAGTTTTTGCATACTTTGATCTCGTCCGCTACTTTGCTTTTACGTTTCTTTTTATGGTTCTAATGTAATCTAATGTAATTATTTATAAAGTTCAAAGGGTCTTACAAATTGTTAACTATATAACAAACGTAAAATCAAGTATTTTAGTGAACCTGTTTGAAATTCGGTTGACTGACTAAAAAAAGTGACGATCATTCCAACTTTGTTCGGCTGTATGTAAAAGGAAAGTATTTTTTTTCAACGCTTCGACACCTTCATGTTGAGGTGAATAAAAAAGCCAATAATGTGGTGTGATTGATGTGACTACATGTCATGCCTCACTCCACTCCATTTCATTTTTAAGTAGATCTACCCTTTAAAAATAAATTCAGGTCAAAAGAAGCGCTCACATAAAAACAAGTAAGTTTGAGAGTCATCTTAGCAATTTATGCACACTCATTCATTTGGGATGTTTCAGAGGGCAAACCAAAATACTCCCAAACTGGTTAATTAGCACAATTCAAATAAAATGTTGCGTGCAATTTATAGGCATCAATATATACAAACTACACTACATTTTTACTTTACGGCCCACCTTGTTCTCAAGATGAGCTAATCAATGAAATTGCTCCACTCCACAACGGTATAATTATAATGATATCAGTTAACATATATACAAGTCAGAAGGACCCCTGCGTCGTCATTGCAAATCTGTCAAAAAATTCAAACTATGGCTATTTTTTCCTGTTACAGCTAATATGGAGGTCTGGGCCATTTGAAGATGTTCTTTCTCATTTAAATTTCTCCCAACCTTTCATTAACGCAACTTGACCAGTCATATTGTAATTTTTTATACTTTAACTGTTTTTGTCAACCGTCCAAAAAGCTAGGAATGCAGTAATGCAATAGGCAATGACAAGGTGACATCTAAACTGTGTAAAAAAAACAACAGTTTGCGATGCAATGGGTTGATTGGCCCCTATAAGATGACGTGGTGACATAACACAATGATGCAGGTGGTATGTATGAAAATATAATGGCAATTGGTTTTATGAACAAGTTTATTCAAATAAAATACAATACAGAAATAATTGCCTGTGTCGCAGTCACTACTTTTTTTTACATAGGATTGAGTACCAACTACTTTTAATGATTTTTTACGCGATTGTGTTTGTAGAAACATAAGATAACACTCTGTATGCTTTATTGCAATTAAATGCAAATGAGTAGAATTAAACAGGGTGAGGTACACACTTTTAGAGCTGCAATAGACATAAATGGCTACTGTTTTTGTAATACCTACAGTTTTGCTCACCGCTCACCAGAAGATGGTACAGTGCGTTTGATAAGTTATGGCGAATTCATGAATGTCTGTGTTAGTCAAAGACAATGGGAGATTTAATTGCAGATTTAATGACAGGTGGATGGTGAAGATGATTGTGTAGTTGAATGGCTAAATAGCAATTAGCCCTCTTCAATAAAAACAAGCTTGTCAATACCAATGCTGAATGTGCTGATAATGATAATAAATTTTTAGAGGATATCTTGTAAATGACCTGATTAGCTACTTTTTATAAGGCAAATTTTGATTTGTACCATTTGTAAGTACAAAATTACAGATTTTTTACAAATTCTTTCCAGTTACTTGGTTAATGTACTCCAAGAAGGCGGTCAATCTGTCGATAATAAACAACATATATATTAGCATGATATTCCTACACCTGATGCAAAGCATCTAATAAAGATTTTAAAAAATGTGAACATGAATGGCTCGTGAATTCAGACCTCGTGAAGGCAACGGGGAAACCTCGTTCGCATGTCACGGTTCCAAATGAGACAATTCCAATTTGCATTAAGTAGTCTCCATTAGGTCCTGATTGTCTTAAAAACAATGGTCCACCGCTATGCAAAATACAAAAAGAGAAATTTTAGCATGCCTTTTATTAAAACATTTGCCAATTACTACTGCTGAACCAACCTGTCTCCTCTGCATGGTGAGTTGGTGGGGGTGGTTTTTGTGCAAATTTGATTTCCAGTTAAAACATCCCTGAATACTTGGCGACACTGGCCGTTGCCCATTACTTCAACGTTCGTTACTTGAAGTTCTGGACTGATACCAGCTTTGTCTGCAGTAATTCCCCTGAATTAAGTGCAATATACCCAATGAATGGCATCATGTAACTTTTTCTTAGCCGAACAATTTAGTGATTATACTTACCATCCAGAAACATTTACAGCTTGCTTTTCAAAGAATTGGTTCAGGAATTGCCTGTTTGGCAAACATATTGGTTTGATGCTGTCATCGAATGTTAGCTTTTCGGGAAGACGGATGATACTGATATCATGGGTTACTGTGTCTTCATTGTATTTTGGGTGCTGGTGAATGTCTTCTGCTGTTACGTTTACTACTCTCCTCATAGGCTCCTCTTCCTTAGAAGCTTTCAGATTGTGGGCTCCAAGAAGAATTGTGATTTCCTCCGCACCGTCAGTGCAATGGGCTTATCAATTCAAATGTCAACAACTTTAATGCAGATATATACCATTTATAATTCAAATACGTGTAATCACCGTTAAGCTTACCAGCTGTCATAATATGTTGGTCATCAATGATTGTACCTCCACAAAAGGACCTTCCATTGATTAGCAACGCCACCTAATCATTTATAGGACGCGATTGAGTATTTAAAAAATTCTGTAGTTAATATTAGGTTTACTAAAATAAATTTAACAATCAATTACCATCCAGGGAAGAGAGTGGGCAGGGGCTGGAGTGTGTCCAATGATTCGGGAGTCATTAGAAGAAGAAGAATAGAAGTAGCTTTCGGGTGTAGAAGTAGTAGTTTCTTCTGGAGCTGCTGTTGTGCTTTCATCAACATTAGCAGCAGTTGTGCTCTCTTCAACTGGGGCTTGAGTAACGGGGTCCAAGATGAA
>JAHZNG010001129.1:0-10929 GCA_027744375.1 Orchesellides sinensis
ACTTAGAGAATCAGTCTTGCTACCGGCAGGTAGTTTTTAAGTTAACCGTGCAATTGCATCTAATGTACCAACAGCATTGACATCCAAATTGGAGTGGGATGAAAAAGGAACCTCCTAGAGTATGGGTTGTTATGCAAAAAATGCAAACAAGTTTGATGCCCTACAAGTGGGTCTGCCTGCTCTGGAAAAGTGTATGTATGTTTGAAGGAACATAAATTAAACTAAAAAACGAACTGATAAATCTGTTAATTATAACTGATTAACTGGAATTAAAAACATTTGAAATACTTTTTTGAGTGAAACTTTTCAAGAGTAAAAAAGACTCTTAGAGTTTTTTTAATAAGAGATGAATAAGCTTTTTTTTAAACTGAGGTTAAAATAATAAAAAAATACTACAGCAGCTTCTTGTGTCCTTCCTTCACCAAAGCAGCAAATCTATACAGGAATGCCTGCAGCTAACAAAGCGAAAGGATTTTAACGGATTTTTGAAGACAAAGTATAAAAGTAAGAAATCAACTTGCAGAAAGCATAAAAGGTGATTTAGCAGTTTTTTACATAATTTCTACTTTAGGATCTTAATAAAAACTCTTGATTACATAAAACATCAAATACTAAGCAGAAAGGTGATTCTAGCTGGAAGCTGCGAGTTCAAATTGATATGATCTATTCAGCAGAGCTGAAAGCAGCATTTTCACAAATCCACGAATTTTATATATGTATGTATGCATACTCATGTCAAGTTTGTACTTATTTCCGACATAATGACAGCGGTTAGTGTCTATAATTGATATGACCTATTCAGCAGAGCTGAAAGCAGCATTTTCACAAATCCACGAATTTTATATATGTATGTATGCATACTCATGTCAAGTTTGTACTTATTTCCGACATAATGACAGCGGTTAGTGTCTATATAATGATTCAAAAGAGATACGTTAGAGTAGATGTACGTGTGCTATAAACAGTATTTTTTGAAAACCCCATTCTTTAAAACCAGCATATATATTATGGATGATACGAATATGAATATGACTTATTCGCAAAACAAATTTTGTTTATTTTAATTTCTCCCACATATTAATTACATTCCAATGAATTGCCAACATAACATAACAGTAAATATATCAGTCACAAGATATATCGCAAGTGTATTGAAATTAGCACTAGAACTTTGACCCCTGCCCTCGAGGTGGATTTGGCGGGGGGAAACCCGTTGGAGACTTCATAGGCGGTGGACTTGGTGGAGGATCTGGAAAATTTACCCAGTTTAGCAAAAGTTGAAATTAAAAAAATGGGTTGTATATATTAATGTTTTTTACCATTCGGCAGACTGAAGACAGTTCCCAGAGTAAACAAGAGTCCCAAAAGAATTGTGTATCCTGTGAATGTCTTCATTTTTATAAGTTATCGATGACTGGTTTCCGATGTTTATACAAGTTCCTACATTTCCCAACCTTCTTATAGCAACTGAGGTGCTATGGCGTACACAATGGATTATACGATTTCACAATGGGAATTCAAACACTCCCCAGATTCAGGGCCATTTTTAAGAATTTGACTTGCTTTGCTTCTTGAAACTGGCGTTGACATACCTTCGTGTATTAATTACTCTCATTGTGTATAAATTAAATACCATGATAAACAGTCATCAATTTCGTAATTTATCCATTTACTGATGTAATTTTCAAGTGGATCTATTTTAAGTTTACAAACGTCATCCTTGTCCTTCGTTTCATATTTTCAATGCGTATTATGAACCTCCTCAATTCACACAAGGGCACTTACCCAAAAAAAACATAATTACCCTGAAAATACATTAGAATTTTCGGTCTACTGATATCTGGGCTGTACTGTCACCTACCCTATTTGGCCTTCCATTTTATTGCCTCTCTGAAATCCTTTTCCAACCTTTTCAAAATCGTAACGCCTACAGACCATTTCAAAATCGTTTATAACCACCATATTTTCTGTAACCGTTGGGGGCTTAATCTTCTTCTTTTCATATCCAGTTTTAGCTGACGATGATGTCCAGGTATAGACCACAAACCGACCCCACCAATCCCACATCTCAGCCTCACCTCACCAAGGGGAGACCAACCCATGTATTTAAACGTTGTAAAACACTCCATCAATTCCTCCTTTGAAATAGATAATGCATCTTGAACATGTACTGTTGAGCACGCTGCGGGTTCCAAATGGATCTTCTTGCTCCAACAGGATTCTCAAATGATGGTAACGAAAACAGATATGGAAAACAACGAAGGTAGTTGAAAACTCTCTTCTATTCCTTTACGAACCCACTTGAAAATCTCGTCTTAAATCGAATACAGCATTGGGTTAAGAGAGGAAAATAAGAGAACAATGACTAACCGTGTGAACCGATAATAGACACGTACCAACTCATAAAATACAAATGTGGATGTGGAAGTATATGCCCACAGCTAACAAAGCGAAGAGATTTCAGTAGATTTTATAAGACTAGCGCAGAGTCGTTGGGATGGCATGAAATTTAAACAGGTTAGGTTATACATGGTTAAGGGCATTTCTAAACCAATCCCAACTGTAGGAGTTCCTGAATGAGCTCTACTGTTGATGCATTTAACAAAAGTAAGTTTCGTCTTACTTCCGAAATAAAGTCAAGAAATGGTATTTGATGGAGAACAAAGTGGTCGAATTTGACAATAGCCATTCTCATTGTAGTTTCGACGTCGATGAGTACAGGAAGAGCATGCGGCAATTACATTGACTTCTACTATTTTAATGGACACATTATGAAATAATTTGTTATAAACCGATTTGGTATTAACAAGAACAAACACTTTGCTTGTTGGTATTTCATAAATATAACTATTTCCTAGGGATTTTGCAACCCAGTGTTTGAATTTTAGCAACTGTTTATTGATTGTAAGAGACTTTTATGAGGCGACAATTAAGTTCAGTTTTAATCGTAATGCTGATATGAAGGGTTAGGGTTGAGCAAGCTGAATTTGACGCTCAACCGATTCAGTTAGTTTTTCAAAGCATATAAATCGTAGGATACAATGCAAAAACAGCCTCGCATTCCCACGGCTTACTTTTTATACTGTACGTCACCTCATCTAGAGTTGTACAAAGGTCGCTCATTAGTGGACATAGAATTTTGTAATACTCATTTTGCTATTGCATGAGATGAGTTGTTAACGGTGTCTGCAGGTCGTGTCGCTACAACCTTGACTAACTCGACGACCCGTTCCACATGCCAGAAAATAGACAAGCGCCGAATAATTAGGGGGAAGTGTACATTATTTGTATATTCCACTGTGTTTATAATTTCCATTTTTACTAAAGACACCTAATTAACAAAAAAGCAATAATGTTATTGGTGATTACTTCAAACTCACATTAGCCTTAAGATGTTTTAGGCCAATTATCTAAAGCAAAGTTGCAATGAAACGAGCGACTGATTTTCGATATCCTGTTATTGATCAGCCGTCGAATTTTCCAAACAATTGGAGCACTGCATTAATGCATAAATCAAATAAACATGGATGTATACATATATTGAAAACTTGTGGCTCAAGAGCACCCGTTTAAAATTCTAAATGTCATTTCATTACTTTATTTCTAAAACTTGATATAGGTCGCGAACAAGCCACCTAATATTTCAACATAAACTTCCAATAGAAATATAACTTCAACGATCGATAAGTAGCTTGGGTAGGTATATCCCCTTTTACATAAGCTGATATAGATCACTAAGCAATCATCTGTAATAAATTTAGCATAATATTTCCTACTACATAATCAACTAAATTAATCAATCAATAAAAAAACCTGATAAAGACTTTGATATCCTGTTATTAACTAGCTGTTGAGATATCTATGTGAGTATTGCCAATATCTATATTGAACCAACAACGAAAGCGTATTTAACATATTCTAAAACAGCAGCAAATTTTAACGGGCAACTAATGCAGTTTATAACGTCATTTTCTCGAGAAGCAAGCTAATCATGCTTCAAAAAACTAGGGTTATGCTTTTTGAATGTGCTGCATCCATATTAAGCACAAATTTCTCTACAGTTGCTTTTATCATGTATTTATAAACCAAAATACAAAATTTGTAAATGTACATAAATACACACAGATAACAAAGCAGAACCAACAATCTTCTTTTAAATGTATGCAACATGCTATATTATGTGAATACCAAAATTTGATATGATAAACGGTTCACTCACAAAGGTACGTAAAACTAATTTAGTAAACTAGGTACGCTACACTAATAATCGTTTACTATTACGTGCTTGATTAAGACTTTCATATCCTGAATAATTACGTAACCATCTAATTACTATTTATACAGACATAGACGCTATACTGCAGGCTAGACATATAATTTAGTAAACTAGGTACGCTACTCTAATAATCGTGTACTAAATATTACGTGCTTGATTAAGACTTTCATATCCTGAATAATTACGTAACCATCTAATTACTATTTATACAGACATAGACGCTATACTGCAGGCTAGACATATATGCTAGGCTTCCATTTTATATAACTGCAGCAAGAACTAACATACAGAGACAGTCTTAAGGTACCACTTAATCCTATTCATAATCCAAATTTTATTTGAAATGTACAAATATTTCTGTATATTTATTTCAATTCATAAAATCCTCTCCCAATCTTTACCACCGCCCCAAATCCATCTTGGTTCTATGGAGCATCTACAAAATTCCAGTACCAACCCGAAAAACAAACCCTGTCTCAAATTTTACACAGAAGAAAGCACCCATTTCAAAATACCCTTAGAAGTCAACTTATCCCAACTTCTCCACCCCTTCCAAACCTGCTTTGTTCACATAACCAACTACGAAAACATTCCCCTGATCCCACCCCAGTTTCCACCTGATTCTCAGTCAGATTCAATTGGGATTAGTGAGAACTCATCATAAATACAGTATGAATTACGAACGCCTGACATTTCTTTCCCGGGGTGTAAATATAACAGCCATTAATCCCCGCAACCCTCCAATAATGACCATAAACATTACAACACTTGGACTTCAAACAAGAAACCGATGGACATGTCAACTCTACCTGGATTTATACCCTACCCTTTACCTCTTTCGTAGTCCCTCTAAAAACCTCAACAAAACAAGCAAACGGCCTGTTTGCTTTACGAATGTAATGGTACAATCCCTTCCTAAAGCAATCCACGACTATGATACCATTTCTTTACCACGTAACCTTCCCAACCCATTAGTCCCTTCAAAAATACCATTAAAGATGGCTTTTGTAGACGACACCGTGACACTTGCAGATTTAACCCAATGGGTTCAAAATTCTTTTCTTGACACACATAACAAAATCCAACGGGATATTTTCATTGTGTATCGAGCAACACAGAAGAATCCGTCTATTCTGGCAAGCTACTTTGGTACCTTGGAAACACACCCAGTTGATCTACCTTTGGAAACCACAGAATGGCCACTATTCATTTCTAAAGTAAATGCCGCTGTGTACAACGGCAGGAATGAAAGGCAATACTGGGAGATTCGAGCAACCAAAAAATTATTATCGCCAGCAACATCACTGATCCAGCATATGCGCCTTTGTTGGAACACAGTGAGCACCGGAAATATTCGTCATTTCTTTGGAACCATGTCCAAGTCAGATTTGCTCTTTCAAGGTTACACCAACTTGATCATGTCTATTATGAAAAATTACACGTATGAAATTGGGGGAGTTGATAAAATACCCAGATATCTACATCCAATTTGGTTGTGTACCAACAAGGTGAACAAATCATATGCTAAATTAGCCCGGAATTTGGGAACTTTGCACCTACATGCTTCCTACATAGCTGGAATTTCGTCTAACAAATATTTTCCAATTCGCCTAGAAATTCCGACGAGCTCTCTCAGATTCGTAACCTGTGGTCATCGAAACTGGGAACAGTTTGCATTCAGAGAGCTTATCAAAATATACGACGAGTACACATGGGCAGCTATTCTGTTCGTGTTTGGACTGGCTCTACCCATTTTCCTCTCACTTCATCAGGCAGAAATACCCAAAAGCTTAGCCAATCTACGGACAACTCTGTTTCTATCTGCGAATCTGATTTTGAACAACTGCAAAGTACTTTTCGAGCAGGGGGATCCATATGTGGAGTCGTCCTTTAAGACCAGCAAAAAAACACTCAGGTGGGTGCTTGGAGGCATTCTACTAGCTGGCGTTGTACTTAGCAACGCCTACAAGAATGATAACGTATACAACATGGTACTACCCAAAAGACCTGTACAATATCAAAATTTTGAAGAAATGGTTGCAGACAAATTTGAAATATACACTAAAATTGCAACGCTTTCAGACTATTTCCTTACAAACATGAAAGAAACTGATGGTGGCTCGATAAATATTAAAAACGCTCACGAAATTGAAATAAACAAGAATGATGTTAAGCATCAAATGAGTCTCCGGACAGATAATCAAATACTGGCAAGTTCAGAGGTGAAGCATATCTGGAATGGTGTAGATAACCAGCTGTCAGATATTACGGAGCGAAACGCCACATTAAAATTGCTTCGGCATTCCAAGCTGCATCCTGTATCTTATAGCCTCTTGCTCCAATTCAAAACTGACCCAAGATTTAGGGAGGGGGATAACCAAGCAATTCTGCAATAATTTTTGAAGATTCAAACCGATGAGATGGCTAACATGCTAAAGAAATGTAACGGAACGGCGGTCATTGCTAAACTGTCTGACATTCTGACGTTAGGGAACCATTTCAGGAACGAGGAAGCGGGTTATGGTCAGGTGTACTTTGGAGAGGAAGTCCTCACACAAGATAGGATCGGTTTGAGATTGTCTGGTTGGATACCACCACAAATTCTTAATAGGGTGAGGTATATTGGGGAGTCGGGGTTGTGGACGTGGTGGTCGGAATTTGTGGAGGGCTCGGTTTCTGCATTTAAAGCTAGGAATAATCAAGACAGAAGTGAACCAAAGCGACCGAATATTCATGGGAACATTGCAATTGTGTTCATGATTTTAGGTGGGGGAAGTGTTATAGCGGGGCTTGTCTTTTTGGTGGAGGCAATGGCAAATATACGTGAAAACTTATTTAGTTTCGGCCAAATGGCGTATTGGAAACTGATAAAATGTTTGCACATGCTACAACTTGCTTTGTTTCATTCGTCAAAACTAATTTAATTTAACAGGCATTATATATTCATAAAAATAAACTATGTAGTTATTATCCACTGTTTTAAACTATTACGACACCATGGTTACCATAGACAGTGATAAAAAACATAAAGCTGGAATTTATTTTGAATAAAATACAAATAAAATAAAATGAAAATAATGTAAATACTACATTTTCATCGAACTTTAACCTTTCATTTACAAATATGCCAATTAATTAGTTTTAATTAACACGCTAAATAATTCCAAATATTAATATCATGGCACATTTTTACAATAGTATTCTTGTACACGTTATATCTTATCTTGCAGCCACCAATGGACTCCCCCAGATATCTTCTCAAAGAATGCAGCTCTTTACAGACCTGATCACCAGCATGAACATCCGGCAAAATGGCAAAGTTTTGAATCCCGCCTCAGTCCAAGTTTATCGAGACAAGTTTATCACAAAATACTTCCAAGACTATTACTACCGGCCATTCGTGCTGACCTTCCACACCCTGATTACACCCAAGCTGACCCTGAACCTCGGCGACACTTGCAGGTACAGCTATAAAAGAAACTACTTGGATCCCTATTCACGCCGAGTCACAAAAAATTCCCTCCATCGCTGGGCTTTAGAGCATGTTCCCGCAAACAAGGAACGTAGGTCTACCTCAAGAATCCCTTCAGGATATTGCGATTTCAGAAAAGGTCTCATTTGTAATTCCTTCACCAACAAATGCGAATGTCCGCCTGGAGCCAGTTACCAATCCGCCGATGACCCTGGAAGATATCTGGGCAAGTACTGCTTTATCAACCCTGGCGAGCCATGTGAGCTTCTGGATCACTCCAATTCTGACTTAACTAAGGAATGGTTTGAACCCTGGTNCCTGGAGCCAGTTACCAATCCGCCGATGACCCTGGAAGATATCTGGGCAAGTACTGCTTTATCAACCCTGGCGAGCCATGTGAGCTTCTGGATCACTCCAATTCTGACTTAACTAAGGAATGGTTTGAACCCTGGTTTCCATATCTCATTTTCAACCCGGAGAGACCCGTATCCTGCTCTCCAGGAACACATTGTCGCTTCAAGTCACCTTATGTCAACCTCCCACGTTGTTTTTGCTACGACCAGACCACCAACCCAGCATGTGCATCACTAAAGATCTACTGGTCCCTGGAGTCCACATCCACCCCTGCTCCTCCAGGTTTCCTCGACCTGTCTTCCCTAATGAAGGTTATACACGACACCACATTTGAGTTTTCAATGCCATACAATGGGGGCACCGGAAAAGCGGCGGCTGTCTCCATACCAATGACTATTGACTTGGAAAAGTACCGTGATTCACTGTTGACTATTAATAATGATACCATTGGCGTGGCGTCAGTTCCTGCGCAGGACTTGATCAGCATGAAGATTATACTGGAGCAATCGACCCAGACCAACTGCTGGACAAACCTGAATCCAAGCTACACCTGCAGCGCTAGCAGTGATGACTACTGCAATTGTGTACCCCGCCCGGATTCTGGTGTCACCGTTGAGAACGGCGTGGAGCATATACGGTATGGCTTCCCGTGCCCTGCACAGTATCAAGATAGAGGTGCCATTTGTTCTGAGGGGTTGGAATGCTATCGCTGGGATACTATAATGCATGGTGGACTTTGCTACTGCCCTGGAGGATACGGCTGGATGGATGAAACCATTGGAGGGTGTAACGATCAACTTTTGGATAGAGACGGACCGCTGATGGTCAACTTTATTCATCCCACTTCAGTGGAAGTGGAGGATGGGAACGATTTGAAGAGGTTTCAAAACAAATTGGCAGAACTTGATAAGAACTACATTACCCAATCTACTCAATATTCCTGTGCGGCAGATAAGGAAGAGGAGTGGATGGAAATCTACTATTTTTTCTCTCTAAACGCTTTCCGAGATTCTGTGAGTGACGCCCGAGGCTCAGGTCCACCCAAGGAACTCTTGGAGGACTTCTTGAACAGATTTGAAGCGTATGAAAATAATCTGAAGCCAGAGCAAAGGAAATGCAATCGGAAGAAAGGCTTCCAGTGTCGTTTCAAGGAATCGGCGTCCGATCCAAGTGAGGGGTTTTGTGAGGAGTCGCTTTCAGAGACTGACAAAGACGTTTACGGAACTTCAGATATTTTCAAATTTCCAAACGTTATAAGGATTAAGAATAAACCGGAAGACGAAAGGGCGTACGCTAGGCAAATAGATAAGATGTACTTGAATGTGACGGATTTCAAAGAGGTGGACTGTGGGGCTAAACCTAATCAAACGTGGAAGGCTGAAGGAGGAGACTACGGCTTCTGGCCAAGCGTGGGTAAGACAGATGTAGATGAGAGTGGAGGATGCGCTCGTGGGGGCGGTCTGTCTTGTACGGATGATTTCTCGTCGCCAGATGCGTACACGGCTGTGTGGAAGGTCAAGGATGGAGCTAGTGGGGCTGTGATTGGAGACAAGGTTACTACAAAGAATGGAGAAGATCCTACAGTAAGTCCAGGGCAGAAGGTGGAATTGGTTGGTTGTGAACCCGGGCCGAATCCTACAGCCAGTCCCAGCGCCTCGCCTCCAGTTGTTATCAAGAAGTCGTGCCGGTGTTTGGATAGTTACTCCTGTGGAAGCAGTTCCCCGCCTGGAGGAGTCTTAAAAAATTGCGAGAAGTTTCTGCTGGAGGAGAAAAACGTGGGGATGAGTAAAGAAGTTATTAAAGAATCTTCGAAGGGAGCAGGAGAGGCTTGCGATATTGATCGGGAGAAGTATATCCATGAAGCGATTCGACAGTTAAATGAGGCAAAACGAATGAATACAGACGCAGAGCTTTACCAGGTGAATGAGTACTTGAAGGAGGCAACAGGTCGGGCATCTACTTTTTGTGACAGGAAGAAACTGCTTGTTTGTGGGTGGCGTGGAATGTGTGAGTGTAAGCAAGGTACTGAGCAGAGGGAAATTCCTGGAGGGGGAAAAAGTGACCGCTGCTATTTAACTGAAGGCAGCTGCGATCAGAATGTGTTGGAGATGGGCGGGTTGGAGGTGTTTGAGGAAGAGAAAGATGAGCTGGTGCAGTATTACGGTGATGTTAATAAGGGGGAGGCGGGGAAGGATGCAGAGGGATGCTTTCCAAACATGTGTATGAAAACGAGTGGAGGAATGTGTGTTGGTAGTAGACAGACTGGGGTTGGAGGTACTGGTGGTGGTACTGGTGGAGGAGGAGGCAGTGGTGGAGGAGCAGGCAGTGGTGGAGGAGCAGGCAGTGGTGGAGGAGGTGGTGTCCTGATTGACCCGGTGAAAAATGCAGATTTGGTAGATGCCATGAACAAAATACTAGACGGATCCACACTTGAAGATGGAGAAAGTTGCGAGTGGCAAGCGGAACGTTACGTGAATCAAGGTATCTCATTTCTGAAAGAGTCAGACTTGCGTTCAGCCACGTATAGCTTCCAAGATGCGTTGGATCTTCAATGGCGGGGATTCTGTGACAGGACAAAACTGTTGGAGTGTGGAGGTGATGGAACTTGTGTCTGTCAATCTGGTACAGATTTCCGGAGGAGTCCGGATGGAACAGTGAAGTCACAATATTGTTACAAGTCTGAAGGTAATTCTTGCATTTAAAATTTTACGCATTCCAATATGGAGATTATTCAGATTGTATTTAATAGCAATTTTTTACATGCAGGCCTATGCAATGAAGAGATAGCATCATCCGTGCCCTTGTTTGAAGATCAGTTAATAGATAT
>JAHZNG010001130.1:0-12305 GCA_027744375.1 Orchesellides sinensis
ATGAATGTAGAAGGTGGAGTTGCAGAAGACTAGTATTTTTTTATTCCCACTTTCACTTCGTGGAAAAGAGGAAATGTAAAAAGAAGCTTCTTGGAAAAATAACCTGAATAAATGAACATTTATCGCATTGAACGTACATAGGCAGGGAGTGACGATGACTGAGTGACTTCACGACAACGTGTTCAGAATTACATATGTCTATAGATAGGAGCTGCCACTGTGTCGCTTTTCTACTTCCAACCGGAAGGAAAGTAAAGAACAACATTCTTTCCTTCTCTTTTTTCATAGACTTAATTTCGACCTGGATTGAGTGCAGAGAAATTGGAGGGGCATGTAATGACGGTGAAAGTAGTAAAAGCAAGGTGTAATTTAGTGTTAGCCTTAATCGACATTATTGGCTTATAGTTGTACACTATCATATGTGCAGAGTAAAGCTAATAAATATCCTGTATTTCTTTTCACGGACAAGTTTTTACTTCTTTTTTGTGTGGACAGGAACAGGAAACTTAATGGAGTCATTAAAGAGAAATTATCTTGGAAAAAAATTGCAGCTCAAATAAAACCAGTATAAGGTGCGATGTATACGCACGTACAAATGTATATATTTTACCATAATTACCTTGTGACATCCATTGCATAATAGTTTAACACATCAAATTAACCAAAAAGACGGAAACCTTCCTAAAATTTTAGAATGAAAGTACACACGTGCATTTAAATGGCTTTCCACTTTCACTCTAGCAATAACTTTTAATTTAAAGCGTTTATCTGGTGAACCCATAGGAAAAACGAGTCAATTGACTGTAGTACGTGTAAATATATACATGTTAATAACATATTACATATGATATTGTCACAAAGACAGCAATGAGTGGTTAGAGCTAAAATTTGGGAATGGGAATGGAGAAAGTCTAAATACATTTTATATTTAGCATATTGAATTGGTTCTCAGTATTCATATGTAAAGAGCAATGATGATGGTAATGATGATAAGCCATAATCGTATCATTAGCATTTATTCACCATTTAACAAGAGCCCTACTATTATTGCCTTTCTCTTCTTTCCTTTCGCTCCGTGTTCTGTTTCTCATCATTCCAATAGAACAGATATTAGGTTCTGGTTGGTGTTCTACATAAATGCGGTGGTTTGGTGTTGGTGGTGGTGGTGATGTGATAATTTACAGAACCAGAGGACACAGCTACAATTAACCTATATGTATGTCTTGGTAAATGAATTGCATCAAATAAAACGCTTCTACTCGTTGGTTTTTTTTAGCCAGACGACACGGCAAAGGGAAAGGAAGAGAAGAGAAAACGAAATTAATTAATTGAATGGGCCATCCTCATTATCATTACGCCAACTAATTCAGATAATTATATAGGCTTTCAGCAAATTCCACTCTTGTGTGAATTCGCCCTTTCAGTTTTTGTTTTCTGAGCACAGGTCGCCTTTAACTATCGGGAAAAGCTAAATGTGTTTAAAAGAGTTAACCCTACTTAATACTATTTGGTATAAGGAAGTCACGAAAGAGTTAGCCTTCGGTTGGATGACGGCAATATGGATCTATTCATAGAAATTATGTTTTACTTATTGAAAGTAATTTCCGAATATGATTCAAACTTTATGTTAAAATCCTTTCCCAAAAAATTCCTTCTAAAAATTACGGAACACCATAACGTACTATTTATGGCACTGACCCGACTTAGTTCTTAATCAAAGGCTATGTAGTCATTTCCCCTTTTTCATCTCCCCATCGAAAAGCCAAACTCTTTCCCAATTCCATTCCAGTCTTAACGATTTCGACCGGAAAATAAAACAAAACTATTTAGCTTATTCAGCTTTTAGCCCCATTCCCAACCAAGCAAGCCTTCAACATTTTGGCTTTCCTCTTTTGTGTAATAACAGTGATCCTGATGGACATCTCTTTTCTCTCTTTTGTATGCACCGTCCAGTTAATAATCGTCACGAATAAACTTTGTGACTTTTATAAACGTAACTTTATATGTGTGCATAGACCTCTTTGGATGAGTTTCCAGTATATAGCTCTACTACAAACTCTGGGCTAGTAAAATGCATAGTAAAATTGGTATGAGGAGAGAGAGAGAGAGAAAGGTGTCTAGTGAAAAGCGCGTCATTAGTCCTTATTGCCAATAAAAAACGGGACATAAAAGCTTAGTACTTCGTTTTTCCTCCCGACACATTACACGCATGCATACACACAGTACAAAATACACTTTTGGACCAAGATAAACTTTCAAATGTCCAAAATGCCAATTGGCTCTCTCACACAAACTCTCTCTATTTTCTGCTGAGCTATCCCTCTCCAAATTTATATGAGTTGAGTCAAAGCCCTGTGTAAGCAATGGTAAAGTAGCAAATCTAGTTGGAGGCGTGTATAAACATACACGATGATAATAACACGTTTACTTTTACATTCCATGCAAAACTCTTTTTCGCTTCAGGCTTGAGTTGTTTCAAACCATGTAAGTGTAAGCATTTAGAGAAACCTGATAAAAAAGACAAATGGACACTGAAGGCATCTGTTTATTTTACGTAAATGTAACGCTTTACGCTTGTATGCATTTATGTGTATCTAATTTTTGACTATGTAGTACATGATGTAGGTACATTTCCCCAAGCGATTTCTTTTACCGTGTAGTTCCCCTGGACTGGCAATGATGATCAACTAGAGATATTTTTTATTAGATTGGGATTCCCCTATTAGCCCTAAAATCTAGCTATAGCTCTGCTCCTCTCTTGTGACTTCACTATGGACTGTTCGTTCCGATAGTTGAGTTATGTGATACTACATTGTAAAATGGAATGGTTTCAAAAAGTAGCGTGGTTCTTGCCAAAGCTAGATACTTTTGTAGATGGGTTTATCAGTGATGCCCATACAAGCCCATTACGGTAAAGGAATTTAGGCCATTTATAAATATTTAATTGGAGGTGATCAAGAAAAGATCAAACTGCCACCAAGTCAATGTCTCGTAGCGGCATGCATTTATAAAAATACCTAGTAATACTAGACTCACATATTGTGTTATAAGAAGGGTGGGGTAAAGGTAACCCAGTCAAAGGTAAGTTTCCTCCTCCATCACTATCATCGTCCTCAATGTTAGCAGAATTCCAGTATTTTGCCATTACTGCTGCCAGTCTACAGCGAGCTAACGACATTAATAGGTCTTGTTATTACCAAGGAGCACTTGTGCCGGCAAACGCAGAGTAGTTTTTAGTACAGGTCGTACTTTTTATAAAGTCTTACCCTCTATATCCATTTTCTGATTGATTTCCCATAAAAAAGTTGACTTGACACGTATGTTAATGCGCCCCACGAACTCTGAGCAGTAAAAATCAGCCTATTAAACATTACTTCTGTATACTCCGTTTTAGGTTATGTATTTCAATATAGATTCCTCAAAGATATTATGAAATGCAATATCTTGTGTATGGGTAGGTTGAACGAGAAAAACTTGGACGAAGACTTTCAGAAACGCTTATAATAAGAATGTCGTTGACTTGTCTTTAAATATATTAGCTAGCACTTATGTTATGTCTGAATGTAAATACGGACTTAGATTAGTTACTCTGAGATGTAATGTAAAAAATCAAGCAAATTTCAACAGACATTTACCAAAATCGCCAAAATGTTTGATCATTATGAATAGTTTTTTAACTTTTTGTTTCAATTTATACAGCCTAAATGAAATAGAATTAAAGTGTTATAGGCGATGAACATGCTTATTATAAGGGAGAAATGACTATCAGAAATCTGTTTGCAGAAGGGTTTAGAATTTTTTCGATGCAAGAATAAACATTTCTCATAAATCATCCGTCCTTGTTTCAGCTTGTTTGCGCAATTCTGCTTCTTCAAAACAGAACATAGTTACCTATATAAAATTGTTTTGTTTGCATACACAACAGCCTTCTTGTCATTGAAAAAAATATAAGAATGTCAAGAGGAAGGGATTTAATATACGAGAAACGTTGTATATAACAGAGAGATTCAATATACAAAGCATTTAGCAGCTGGTGCACTTCCTATTTCTTTTTCACAGTCGGAATAAAAAATGCTAGTTTTTTTATGAAAATACCATAAATGCAGCTAGGACGATGGATGGATATGTCATAAGCCGTTGTTTTCCTCTACTATTATGTATTCCTTACTTGTCCTTCAGACCGAAGATGATGAGAAAGCAATGACGACATATGCAAGAAAAGAAACCCAGTCTTATTGTGTACAGTCTTCGAGGTGGAAGGCAGCCGCTTTGAGGGTTGAGTGAAAGGCACAAAGCCGAGAATAATCTCGCTTACTAACACACCCAGTCATATTGTGTACAGTCTTCGAGGTGGAAGGCAGCCGCTTTGAGGGTTGAGTGAAAGGCACAAAGCCGAGAATAATCTCGCTTACTAACACAAGATAAAGTATACAGCGACAGGGAAAGATGAGAAGAAGGGAATGGGATAAATAATAATATGCACAGGAGAAAGCCCACCTCCATCATTTTTTGTTTGGAAAGATTGAAAAAAGGATTTTTTCTATGTATAATGTATCCAGGCACAGATGTAGAAATAGAATAATAGAAGAAGAGACAAAATTAGTCTTTGGGGAATCATTGTATTGTCTATTTTTGTCGTATTTCATCCATTTGTTGAGTTTTCTGTAAATCTTTGCATGGTACGTTTGCTTACATGTATTTATGTAATGATATTTAGCAACCGGGAATTGATATGATTTAAGAGCGTGCGAAGGTATGTTTTAGCTACACGTGTGTAAGATGTACTCACGTATGTACATATATAGTACATACCTAGTATTTTTAGCTATTTTGAAAGAGTATCAACGTCAACTTAACCAATTCATAAATGCCCATTTACAACCATGCACCAAATTGTTGAATTTATATGCTGAAGGTTGTTCTAACAAGAAATGATTTTAATTGATATATACAGAGATTGCATAGAAATACTAGGTTAACTAATAGATATGTTAGTGCTGCATAAGGTTAATGTTAGGTTTAATAGAAATTGATAAGTGATATGCGTTTGCGTTATACAGTAACAAAGGTTTTTATAAACTCTAAATACTTTTAAAATACTTTCCAGCCTATACACCCATATTGGACATAAATGTGAGTTTTAATAGAAATTGATAAGTGATATGCGTTTGCGTTATACAGTAACAAAGGTTTTTATAAACTCTAAATACTTTTAAAATACTTTCCAGCCTATACACCCATATTGGACTAATATAGGACCTTTAACGAATTTCCATAAATAATTATTACGTAAGAAGTGCCAGATGCTATTGTAAACCGAAACCTATAAAAACGCTAAGTTTCGCAATGAACAGAAAATTAATTCAGTTTGAGTATGTATCGTAATAACACAGTAGGTATACCTCCATGTCTACATTAATTTCGCAACGGGTGCCTCAGCAAGCAACATCCGGTGCATATAAATTTGGTGAATAAAATCTTATCTTCTTGCTCAACTATACTACTTGGAAAAAAACAATATGCTGCATATTTGCAAATAAGTTATAAGCATAAAATGTCCATGTAAAAAGTAAAGGTGTAAAGGAATACGGGAGATTTACAATTAGGCACGGAAAATACTAAAACACCGGCAAATAACTGGCTACTCTTGGTTTGGCTGTTGGTAACCTGAAATTAAGTCGGTGTAGAATTTCCTTAGATTCCAGCCCTTCTCTCATTCCACTTTCCCTTTCTCTCTCTATTCTTGCATGCATATTTTACAATACATTAGTGAAAAGTACTTCTGCATGTGTATCTCTACTTGACTGGTGGAGTTAAGTTAAGGCTTTTTAGCCCATTATGCAAGTGTAAACATGTAGATTGTAAATAAAGTGTAATATTTCCTCATCCTTCATCAGATCAGAGGAAGGAAGGTTCACGCCATAATAACATCACAGTAGGTTATGGATGTACTTAAGTATGTATATGTGACATAAAAGTTGTAGTATAAAAACACATCTCATATACAATGTAAACCACTATTTTTGCTTTTGCAACAAAACTAGACACATTACCCATTTAGGAAAAATATACCCAGGAATGAAAGTGAAAAAGCTCAATCATTGCAAAATATATAGAGAAAGTCACAGTGTTCGGTAATGAGAAAAAAGAACAAACAGAACAGAACCTTGTTTTTCTTCCCCCTTTATTTTCACTTTTTTATGCATACTTAAATACTTCTCTCACTTGCCTTTTCCCAAGTCAAGATGAGAAGCTCTCTGTTTGCAATATTATGCATGGAATGGTGATGGTGTCTTATTTCATCAAGGAAAACAGGCAATCTCACCTTATTCGTTTGTTATTATAGATGACGAAGAAGAAGTAAAGAGCTTCTACTTGAAAGTGAGCAAGAGTAGTAAAAAAAACTTGGTTAAACACACTCTTCCTCACTTCTCTCTATGTGTCAGAAGAGAAAGTCATTAAGAGCTGTTTTAATGGGCTTTCCTCATGCACACGGTGGATACAACCAAAGTGTGTGAATGCTTATTACACAGTTGGCAAAATATATACTTATATTAAGTGCGTACTTACGCCCATACAAAACTATGTTAATATCTAACACTCACATAACACAAATACTTTGCAAGAGAAAGAGAGAGGTACAAAAATCTTGAAAATTCATTGCTCTGTTATTCTGCTCTTCTCTTCTTCTAAATGACTTTTCTTCTCTCTCTTTGTTATTTTCACAGAAATAATGTTTATTTCACCTTACAACTTCCTTGTTTATGAGAAAAATAAGATGAGAGAGGAAGGAAGCTTTACTTTTACAGGTTTGTTTTTACGCGTGGCATGCGTGTTAATATTATAGTGGCAGGCTTAGGTAAATTCCATTTATTATTACACATAGTCTGTCATCAAAAGCATTACAAAACAAGTAAGTAAATCCGGATTCAACGAGAGCAGAAAGTAGAAAGCAGTTTTATTTGCAGATCGTTAAAAAAGCGTAGTGTTTAGAATTTAAGGCAAATTTGCTAAATCCATCCGTTAAAAACTAAGTCTGCTTGAATGGTCACCGAATGCTATTTCTATTGAGAAAGTTACACAACTTCAAAAAGTAAACCGAAAGAGATTCGTGTTTTTACTCGGAGAACTTTAGTATTTCCAGCAAATTTCAAAACGGAAAAATAAAGATCATAACTAACCGAGAAAAAAACTTTTACTTTGTATCCTACTTTTATAAAACTAGTTTGTTCTACTTTACAGTATATTAGCATTGTGTAAATGTACTGCCCATGAAGCAGGGATGAGAATAAGAACAACAGTTCAAAAGTAGATCTTTTTGCGAAAATCCAAACAAGTCTGTAAAAATGCAAAGAAAACAACAGGGAAAAACTTTTTCGGGCAAACTCTTTCTCCATTTCCTTCGTGACCTATTTATCCAAGCATGAAAATCAGAAACAACCTAAAGAGAGTTCTAGCCGAGGCCGTCCCATGATTCTGCTGCATGAATCCATGATACTTTTGTTTCTTTTTCATGCATATAAATATGCATTTTATATGGTATACAACATAATAATATCTTGTTCACAGAGATGTGATGTGATAAGGGGAAAACTGCATGTAAAGTTGACCATTCTGTTCACCAGTAAAAGATAAGGAGAACAAGAGGGGGAAAGGAGAGCAGATGTGCACAACGATGAAAAGCTCCATTGTGCATTGTGTTTATAAAAAATCAAATGTGAAGAGAAATTTTTGGTGTTGTGTTGTAATGGTTAGTTTCAATGAATGGAAATGTGATGGGAATACACGGGAGAGGCATGCTTTCTCGTGGGCGAGTGAAAGTGAAGAGATAGGATGGGGGCTTCTGAATTGGAGGTTTATACCAATGTGTTTAGAGATATACATATACGTTTGTATATGCGCTATACTTTTTATTGCATTGTAAACAAGTCAACTGGTACTATTAGACAGGATATTCATTTTGCTTACAAAACTGCAACGAGTTTTGTTGAACTTTTGCTGTGCACTGGGGAAAAATTGTGGAGGCAGGTGAAGGATGAAAAGAAAATGCTATCTAGATAAGCTAATGTCTGAATAGAAATTGATCCGAGATAGTTTTTTGTGTACGTTTTATTCATTCTATGTGCCATGCCATGTAAGTGTGCAATGCAAAGGAGTAAAGTGTGATAAGGTTTTTTATTGCTTCTATACATGCACGTCTGCACTACGGCTGCATGACTGCATGGTTCGTTTACACTTGTTCAAATTTAATTATAAAAGGCAGGCAGATAAATTAAGGAAAGGTAATGCTGACGAAAGTTGCGCCTTGGTGTAGGATGAGAATGACAATAGAATGAAAGATGCATAGTAAAGTAACAATAGTCCATTTTTGACAAGCAAGATCTTTGTTCTTGAAGAAGTGCTGAAGTACTGATACTTATAGACAGCAATATAAATATGTTTTTTTAATGAAAAAATACGACAAGGAACAAAACAAAGGTATGTATATGGTAAGCCCAGTAATCATACAAAAGACGGTGACGTTCAATAAACGAAAACTGCATTTACTTAATTTTCCACATTTCAAATTCCACATATCTAAGTTGCTATAAGATATCTTTGAAAGGATATTATAGACCGTCCAACTTACGAACCTGATGGAAAGAAAAAATATTTTGTAAGTAGGTATAAATAAACATAGTTTTCAAATTATTATTTGCGTTTTTAACGAAAATTGAAAATTGATGAAATAAGAGTAGAAAATTGGTAAAATTATTGTTTTACATATTGCATAGGAATAAAAAAACTACAATATCATTTAGAGCAAGGACTCGTAGTAAAACAATATACTCTTTTGTCCGAAGATGGTCAAAGAACTCAGTTATGTTTCAAAGAAAACGGATGTAACAAAATAAGAACACCCAAGGTTTGAAGCATTCATAGTGTTGGTAGCAGTGAAAGGAAAAAGGAAGTTTAGGGGAATGGAGCGACGGAGCAAGTCATATGCTGTATTTTATTAGTAGCATGGCTTCTTTTGTAGACTTCTTGGAGTAAATTGAATTTCCTGATGATGATTACAATGTTATTTATGAACAAGTTTGTTAAAAGGACTCAAAAAAATTATTGAATAGGTTTTCCCTATTTTATATAAACGATATGTCATATTAAAAGGTCCTCTATTATGGTTCAGCAGAAAACATTTTTCGCTTGTTTATTGATTCAATAAACAGATTTCCATTGTGTAGCAAACTAACTTATAATGCACATATAACAACATCTAGCATCTTTTTATAAGAGTTTTTGTAGAAAGAGGTCGTATTTTGGTTTGAATACCATTACAATGAAATAAGGTGCTTTTATGCACACATAATATTTATACCATATGAATAACAGAATAACTCATGTTTTTATCTCCAGTTCCGGTTCCTATTTCAGAACAATATAGAATGCTTTCATTCAGAAGAGTTTGTCAAATTATAACAATTTCTTCTTATAAATACTGAAATATCATGTTAATTTGAATATTTGGCCCACTCAAGATCATTATAGTCCAAACCAGACACTGGGCTCTTATTTTGCTTCTCAAGGAATTTTGCACTAAAAATCCGAGCCAATTTTCAACAATGCTCCTCAAATCTGCCAAAAATATATTCCTTACGTTTGTGCCAATAAGCAATTTAGAGAAAGCGATTTATCCTCAAACTCAATTGTACACTCCCTCCTATTTCTTTCTTTTATTATCTCTTTCTTCCAAGAAAACAGTGTAGATTTACGCACTCTTAATCACCAGTACCTAGCAGTCTTTTCGAGAAAGGGTTCATGAAAAGCTGTAGTTCCATAAAAGATGGAGAAAGAATTGAGTCGGATTTTTTTAGGTGTCATAAGATTTAGGAGGGACATCAGACGCGAAACTTAAAACTTAATGGGTTTTACGATACAACATAGTGGCACGACAAAGATTACTCTGCGACTACCCTACTCCAAGGCATTTATACTTTGCTTCCGTAAAAAGGCCGAGAAGGAGCAGTCACCCAACCGTAGCGCACCCAAAATCCAGATGGAGGCTTAGCAGAAGCTACAAATGAGTCGAGAGTGGACGCTCATTAGTACAGTTATGTTTGCCCCATTATTATTAGCAGGAATGTTATAGCCATCATTATGATTACTGTACACAGTTATACTTGTACAGTGCATGTCCTTATGCATTCTATTAGTATTTTGTGTACACTTCAAAGAAACTTCTTTGCCATTAGCTATCAGTATAAAGTATAATAATACCTAGTTAAAGTGTTTTTTCCTTTTTCTTTTTTATTTGGCACAGATTTTGCAGTCTCTGTCCTTTTTAAAAAGTAGATTGTATTCCAATGTGTGAAAGGGTTATTGCCCGTATATTATGAGCATCGTGAAATGCTCTTGATTGTCGTAATTGGTCATTCACATTAAGAATATAAGATGAACTGGTAATACAGCTACATTTCCTTTTTAACGAATACTCTTTACAATCTTGTTTTAACAGAATATTAACATCATGTTCATAACAGAACATTTTTTAATATAGTGAGCATTGACGCCCGCTTAGTAGTATGTAGGTTTAAGTTTACAAAACAAAATACTAAATACTGAGTCAATTTAGCGATAATTTTATTTAGACGTAACGATCAAGGATAGTGTGCTTAAGAAGATATCTGATTCGCTCCATTGCGGTAGTAGGCATATCGCCCTAAAATGTCAAATATTAAATTCTTACCTACCACTTCGATTTAGTTTGAATTGTAATAAGGAAATAAATTTAATTTAACTCTCGTTTGTATTTCCCATTAAAAAGTATAAGGTTCGTATAGCCGTTCAAAACCCTACTTTCAATTAGTACATAACATGAAATGCAATGCACTGTGGGAGAATAGAGATGCCAAGGGAAAAGTAGAATTGATTAATTCTTTGTTCAAGTAGGGTATTAAATGCTCTTGTTGTTCATTCACTATAAGCTCAAAATAATTTTCCATCAAAATGTGCACGTGTACGAAGAGAAAGCTTAGTTTTGGCAAAAGAGTTTGAAGGGGCATAGTTTTGCTTTGCTCTGTAAGATGAAAAGGCCCTAGTCAATTTGAAAAGTCATTGGAGGATAAGAAGGAAGGCGTCCTGTAGTATTATGTCATATTAATGTTGTATTATATTGTATTATGGCGGTGATGCTTTCTCCAATACTGAAAACACAAATGCTATATGCTGTTAGAAAATAATAATGGGATTTTTTTCTCCATTTTATTTTATTGAGTATATTTTTTACACGGCCAAACAACATCAGAACAGATTGTGAACTTATAGTAATCCCAACATGCTATATATTATACTTCTCTGTCGGTCCCTGCTATTGTGTAAACTTCATCTCGTTTATATGGATTTTATTGTTTTCAAGGAGCCTAGACTAAAAAACCAATTCCCTGCTTTCATTGAATGTATACGTACACCTAGGTATATATGGGGTATATATTATTCCTATTCAATCCGAGAAAATCCTCTTGATTCACTTCACTCACAGTCATTCAGTTAGTGCGAAGATATATTTACCTACATGTGTATATTTAGGAAACAAATAGGGATAGTTTTAGATAACAGTCGTAGTATACCCAAAAATAACTCGCTCCCTTCGTCGTAAAAGTACAGGTCTCGCAATTTCCTGGTAGAACTATGGGCTTTTGGCTCAAGTGGAGAAAGTTGTGATATTATTGTGCCTTGTATTTTTCACGGTTCTTCAGGTAAGTAAAAGTAGGCACGCTTTCCCTCATTTTCACATGTACACACATATATATGATGAGTGGGATGACGACTACTGCTCGTACTTATGACGTTGATAATGTAACGACAAAAGTTTTTCAACAACTTTTGTCATTCTTCGTCTGACGTAAACGGGTGATAGTTTTGTTGAACAAAGTTATGTATTTACGTACCTTGGGACGTATGATGTGCTGATTTACACAAGTGCGTGACTGAGGGCGTTGTAAGAAGTTTAAAGCGATTGTACTTCCTGTTTTACAGGTTGAGAGGAGTAGCAAGAATATATATATATGTACTTCTGAATTTTGAAGGTAGGTCAAATGTTCAAGACGCCGTGTTCAAGTATGATTTTCATCCTAACTTATTTTGTATATTTTGTACGTAATGCAGCCACAAAAGTATTATTACTTTTCATTCTCTTCTTGACTGGCCAAAAATATAAAAAAAGTGACCACTTTACGGCCCCCATTTCATTTTTTATGTTTCAAGTCCGCCGTGATGACCACGGCCATCGAACCGAGCACTATAATATATGAGTGAAGAACTCTTTT
>JAHZNG010001131.1:0-20761 GCA_027744375.1 Orchesellides sinensis
AGAAAAAATAAGCCAGGGACACAAGACAGTCTAGTGCTGCATGTGATCTTTGCAGTTGACATGTTGGATATTTTGCTTGGTATTATATCTTGTCTTATCGTAATGTTTAATTGTCACAACTAAAAGCAAGTATTATACCAACGGGAAGGGAAAAACGAGGAAGAAAACAAGATCTCTCTTTCTACTGGTAATATATTTCCCGTTGGAATTTTTGGCACTTGTACTAATGCATTTTAGTGAACTTTGGTGATATGACGATCGTGTGCAGACTTTTGTGTGGAGATGGTGATAGTAAAATTTAAGAGAGAAAAAAATTTTTTGTAATGCGGCTGGCTGTTTTTAAGTTAGACGGATTGACGTATGGATGTGCTTTTAGGTTTGGCAGAAAACCCAAGAGTGTGTTATAATGTAAAATATACGTACAAACACTCACAGCCAGCCGTCATTAGATCAGCCGTTTGCGTTATGCTTTCTCGGGCTCTTTTTTTGGTTAGTTGACGCTTTTTCTTGATGGTTTGGTTTCCTTTTCTTAGGTGTATGTTTATATTAACTCCTCGTAACCATTATTTTAGCAAACATTCCAGAAAGGTTGACTCACCGACATATCATCATCATCAGGCTTGGCGCTTGCATGCACCAGCTATATATGTATCGTCCCATTTGAAAAAGATCTTCTTCTGCTATTTGTTCTGTTGTTGTGAGAGCTTTCATTAAAACACAGTTTTTCTCTTTTCTTGACTCAGAGTCAAGAAACGAAGAGAGTTGCTTCCAAAAGCCTCTTCTGTCAAACCAACTGTCAACCAAGAGTATAAACGATGTGCATGTGTTCGCATTTGCAGACTAAAGTTATGTCTATGAGAGTTTCCTTCGGGAAAGTCATAATGCAATATGCTAATATACATTTCCTGGTTGGAAACATTTTTTATGAAAGATGTTTTTGCGAAAATTTTCTCGTTAATGTGTCTTGCTGAAATCTTGTACCCATTCACACTGAAAATTAATATTTATGTGATGGGTATGATAATGCGGAAGTTTTAATATACATGTTAAGCATGTACTTGAAAGATGCATCGTACATGATGCTCTGTCTGTCTGCTGGATTATTGGATGATGACAGGGAATAGGTAAAATGCAGTGTGTGTGGTTTATGATTCTCTGTTTAACAAAATGGATATGATAATGATAATGAGGTGATGTGCTTATAAAGACATAAGAACATATATATAACACCATTTAATATGTAGAATTATCATTAAATCTTAGTTATGGGTTATTGCGACACGGCATCAACTCGTTTGTTAGCTCCTGTTTCATTTACGCACATAACGTCACATCGTTACACAGTCATCAAAAGGTATATCTCCCTCGCAAAAGGATGATAAGATATCAGAGACTCTCTGTGAGTAGTAAAAATTGTAATGAAGCCGTTCATAATATGATTAGTAGACACATGTGTGACAAAGCAAAATATAATGCATGTTATTACATACGATAAGTAAGGAAATGGTTGTTATTGGGATTCGACTGAAAATATCTGAATAGCTTTATGCAGCAGGTTTTTTGACTTTATAACTATTGCGTGGCATGACAGTCGCTTCTGTCAATTTGGTTTATTGGCTCACCTTGAGCTGTACAATAAATTATAAGCTGTATACAGAGAGATGTAGTATGTAGTATAGGATGGGTTAATTTAGGCACATAACATAAAGCAGAGAGGCATAAAGTTTGCTTGGCTACCGTATGTGGCGAGTACCCGAAATAGAAAAGGATTGAGTATCGCTCACTTTGAAAATGACGAGGTTGGTGGTGATGATGATGATGATGGCGATGATGCAAGCAAGTATCGGTAAGCCCACTTATTCTTGTCCGAGAAGATGAAGGTCCTTCATGTCCATCTTCTCATCTTCTGGCTCTTGCATACAGGGTTCTGGGCCTAGGAGACATGTGCATATTTTATATTCTCTGTCTTGTGTTGCTTCCACCTCCACCTTCATTCCTTCATACATTGTGTTTCCTTGTTTTGCTACATTACTTGTCAAATCCACGAAGTAAATGAATTCTGTAAAGAAAAAAAGTATGGAAATGGGAAACAGGCATGCATGTCCTGAATACCATCATTGCATATTGTTGTATGCTATTCTGTGTTTTCTATAAGGAAAATTGTATGCAAAGCCGGCAATAATATAAAGGAAGCTTCTGTTCGTACATTCGTCGTTTCATTTTTCTTAACGATTGCCGTTTTTTCTGTATATATAAAGTTACACGCAAATTATATAGATTCCTGAGAGTGACAGATGTGCTCGACCTTTGCCTTTTGGCTCGTTCGTACTGATGTGATGAACAATTTTGTGTATACCTATGCTCCATGTGCATTGCTATATGACTGACTGTAGTATGCAAAGTGTAGTTGAGGCAATAATAATGACTAACGACAATTACTTTACCACTTTACTTCTGGAAGGAAGGACGGTGCTCTCTCTGCCTGTATTAGTCACAGTGCCGTGTGCCATAATCGTTCGTATCAGTCAGTTGAAAAGTAAAGGAATAAAACTAGGACGAAAGCTGTTTCCTAAAAGTACCTATTAGAAACCGGGATATGAAATGAAAACGATAAAGCCTAAGTCTCTTCTCTGGCTTTTAATCGGTATGCATATTAGCAGGAATGGAAGTAAGATAAAATGTAATGAAGTAAATTCTGCAAATTAATCTGAATGAAATGTGTGTACATACCAGAAGAAATAGGAATTGTGCAGAAACAGAATGCGACTGTGTAGGTTTATGCATTTATATGCATGCACAAAGACTGAACAGCATCACGAAGGAAAGATTGACCCTGGTTTGGGATTTAGGGATTTTACTTAAGAGCTCATGAATACCACTTCTTTTTTGAATACACCGTCTGTAGACACAAGTGTGTATGAATATTTCTACTTGAGCCAGAAAGCATTTTATCTTAATTTGCTTCTCTTCAACTGTGTTCTTCATTTCACAGGCGAAAGGACATGCAAAGTTATATCAAAGGGCGAAACGTACACAAGTGACTATATTTTTGGTCAAAGTACGTTTTTGCTTTTCTATCACCGTCGTTTGAAGGGAAATTGCAAAAAATGTAAAATATAATATACGAAACAAGAAAAAGGAAATGATAACCAAGTAAAGTTTTACTGAACATCGTGTGCATGAAAAGTTGCATAATATGAAGCTAAGCGTCAGTAGCTCAAGTTAATTTAAGAAGGAAGGCAGTTAGTTATCTCTATTAATTCTTTAGAGTAGCGAGACAAATGACTTGTAGTAAAACCATGTTGTATTTATGTATGTATGTCTTAGCTACATCATCACACTCGAGATTTTCACTTGTGATGTCTGGATTGCTTTAAGAATGCAGTTGGGTACACAGGAATAATGAAAATTGGCTGTCATTTTGGAACAGGCGAATGCTTTTACTTTTCAGCAATATTTTCCCTTTCTTTTTGGGCTGTTCCAATTTCCAAGATAAGAAGTGCATGATGTGCACTAGAGTATAAATATAAAGATTCTTCGATGCTTATACGCTATTCACAGGAATAAGTTTCATTTTAGCATAACCAGAATATCTATAGACAGCAGGAGGCAGGGAAGGAAGCAAGTAGGACTAGGATTTGCTTCCTTTCCAACAGTCAGCGATTTTGACCGAGTTCGTGTTGTTGGAAACTGACAGTCCAGACCAAACTAAGTAAGTTGGTTCTATTTTCCGAATAACGGGTTTCCCTATATAGAATATTGTGTATGGTTACGGATGTAAACCTTGGAGTTCATCTGCTCATCATGCAAAAAGGGTCTCGCGTGTGTATGTCTGAGAGAGAGAGAGCATTAGTACTAAAAGTTTTCTAGGACTTTTTACCTACGTTATATTTAATGGACGTATGGGGCCATGGGCTTTATTCACACAGGAAGATGAACCGTTCTTCTCGCTTCATTCTTCGTCCTTGCTCTTCTGGCATTTGACATTTTCATGCAAACCCCAAAGCTGGAGAGAGAAATGAAATGATGTGGATAATGTGAAATCAGCTTTTTGGTATTTTCACTGTGGTGAAAAAAATGTATAATTCAAAAGCATTTGGTCGATATTCATAGAAGAGTTGTGGTAAGCGGGTTGGTAATTGAATGGGAAAAATGGATTTTGCTAGAGAAGATTACTAAATCCATTTGTTATGTTTTAATGATCATCAGTCATATTTTACTTAGGTTCGGAAAGCTCCTTGCCAATAAAGCTGATGGATGGGTACTTAGCGCTTACATTTTACTTGTCAACTGTGCGTTTTCATAGGTTGTTTGATAATCGGATAATAGATGATTGTTTATTTGAGATTCTTGATTCTTCAACAATTACTGCCAAACGTGAGTATACTTTTATTGAGGTACGTTTTAATTAGAAAAAGTCAAAACCTTTTACGCCAATCATAAGGAAGTTATTAGACCCTTTACCCTTTATGAAAGAAAGGTGATTACTTGAATAATCGCAGGCTTCATATTGATTAATTATATAAAGTAAATTAAGGTAATTAATATGCCTACAAGAAATTATGGATTTGTTTGATATGTGGCATTGAGCCTATATGCATTTTAAATGTCATTATGAAACAGAGTTGCTCTGAATATTGGCAATTTAAATGCAACAGGCAACAATTAGAATGGTTTATTTGACCCCTACTGGTCTACAATTGATTACCTGCCTAATTGATCAAATTGTAGTCTATGTACCTACCTACCCAGTTCTCATTACAATGGAGGGAGTAGGTACTGGGAGTTGACATTTATGCACCATTTTTAACAAATAAATTTAACTAAACATCAAACAACACAATGTAATGAATTGTCTTGTAATTTACTACTTTGTATTTGCATAACAGTTGTAAACGCCTCTTTTCAATGGTCCCAAGAAAGGTCTTTACTTGTTAGATGTTTTTTTTGTTCTGATCATGATCACTGGTGATCACATCTCATAACATCATAAATTGCTTCCTCATTGCTTCAGTTTTGTTTTTGACAATGAAGCACCTCGCAAAAGGAAACAGAAGTCAAGTCAAGTTGCATAGATTCTTGTCGCAATCATCAAACATATCAAGATTCAGTCTGACCTCAAATCATTCCTATTGTGGCTGTAATTTATTTAATTTTCTTGAAATTTGTTATCATCAGCGTTATTATTATTATGACTACAGACAAGTTGGAAGACTGATAAGGTAGACGGAGACAACGTGTGTTTTTTATTAGATAACGTTAGCCAATTAGTTGCTGTTCAACTAGAAGAGAAAAGACTTGAAGTGAAGTTGCTACGCATAAACAGATCAATTAAGTTTACATAAAACTGTTGACTGTCACTCAGAAGGCCTGAGTTCTGGCAAAGACGTCGGATTATAATGCTTAATGGGCCATTTCTCAGGTAATTATATAGTGCAGTCATTTATAAATGTATTATGCATATGGATAAAACGATAAAAGTAATGATACGTCTTAGTTGAAATCCAAAACCTTTGCCATTGCCATATAAATACATATCGTAATTACCAACACATAACATGCTCGTTTAAACTTCGCCATTTTAGCCAGACCTTCACTCAATTCACCTTTTTGATTTTTGTCTTGCACAACCAAAATCATGTCAAGAACACAAAAACATTTTAAAAATGTCATAAAAATGCACTTGTCGTGCTGGTCTCATCGTCAAGAAGAAATGACGAGTTGAAGAAGGCCTGGCATAACACATGCATGGGTGACGATAGCAAGCGGTGACGTTCAGAAACCCAAAATATGTGGACATCCAAATGATTTTTTTTGGCAATTGACTGAAAAGTGTGATTTTTGCGAAGGAGACACTGTCACGCAGCGTTCATGACAGGACTAGCTGATGATATACATTTCTGCTCATATATGGCAGTAATCAATGGGACAGTAGTAATTTTATGAGTTTCAAAGAAGGATTCATCCTACCCTTTTCCCTTCATTTTTTAACAATTTCTTTCTCAATGTGTTATGCATATACATACTTCATTTGATATATATCCATATAGCTGTGATGTTATGAAAGCGTCAAACTATTCCTTTAAAACCATCCAAGTAAGTGTCTGTCTGTTGACAAATGCGCTCCTCTAATGAATTCCGTAAAAAATGGAGATAGTGCAAAGTGTAATCTTCACTAACCAGCTTTATTTAGCCCGTTATATCGCCTTAATGCGTAATGTGTTAAAGTCGGTAAATATGGGTTAAGAAAGTGCGAAAGGATTTGACATTTGGTTTCCATTCTCGTCAACTAAAAAGGATCATCTTTTACAGGATGATATTACGATGATGATGATGATCGTCAACAAACCAAAACCAGCAAAGCAAGGCTAGTCTCACTCAACTCGACAGCGAAAGAGTGTTTATATGTATCTAAAGTAGAAAACGCTTGCATGGTTGTCAGAGCTCTTGTCTCATCTGCTTTTTTTAGTGTGAGCTTATATTATTGTAAACACTCAAAACCCTTTTTTTCCTATGTTATGTTGAAATCAATGCTGAAGGCTGGAGGTCTCATTTACAGCATCGCCATATATCATAATAAATAAGTGTTAGTATCATGCTAATGTCTTTTAAGTCCTTGTATGAAAACTCATCATAGCCCATCACAATTCGCCCTGCGAGCAAACCATGCATACACAAAAATACAAAGAGCTGCTTCACTTTGCTTTTTGCACTTTGGCTTTGTACATTTTACTATATAAAACGTGGAGATGAAGAAGACTTGGTATTCTATTATGGCGTCGTGTTGCAATTACTCTTCTCTCATCATCGTTTCATTCATCGCCGATTTTTTTAGCCTAAATTTAATCTTTCTCGCTTGGCACGGCTCATGGTGTGTATACATTGTATCAGTAAGTTATTTTTTTGAGCAAATCAGTGATTTGGGCAAATAAATACATAATTTTTGCATAAAATGAAGATGCTGATGAGACATGACGCGATGATGTAGTGTAATTTAAAATGATTAGGAAAGGGTGATGTGATAACGTCACGGTATGGCAGTGCGCGGGTGGATTGAGGATTGGCATGCATGTAAGAGTGTAATTTGTATCGTATATGGGTGGGTTGATGGTAGGTGATCAAGAGCCATTACAATCGCGAGATCTATCTGTCAAGGATATATTTTTGACTTTTATTTCCTCATCTTTTTGAAATGGTGTGGATGAGGTGGACATTTTATATAAAATTTTTGCTTGCATGACATGACTCGCATGTGCTAACTTGCCAGAGGATGTCATGATATGTTTTGAATACCTATATTATGCATTCGTGTTATGTATGTATGTAATGTCTTTAAATAGTTAAATGTTGACAGATGGGATAACAAGGATGCCTTTTTAAGTGCATTCGATTTAATTTCAATATAGTATATTACTCTTTATCTTTTCTACAACTACAACTTGTTTGACCCCAGAAAGGTCATCATCAATGCACACCACCACCGCGACAGTTAAACCTCGTTTTTTAATAAAAAATGTAGCCATTACAATCGCGAGATCTATCTGTCAAGGATATATTTTTGACTTTTATTTCCTCATCTTTTTGAAATGGTGTGGATGTGGTGGGTATTTTATATAAAATGTTTGCTTGCATGACATGACTCGCATGTGCTCACTTGCCAGAGGATGTCATGATATGTTTTGGATACCTATATTATGCATTCGTGGTATGTATGTATGTAATGTCTTTAAATAGTTAAATGTTGACAGATGGGATAACAAGGATGCCTTTTTAAATGCATTCGATTTAATTTCAATTATAGTATATTACTCTTTATCTTTTCTACAACTACAACTTGTTTGACCCCAGAAAGGTCATCATCAATGCACACCACCACCGCGACAGTTAAACCTCGTTTTTTAATAAAAAATGTCAAATTTTGTTTTAATCTACCTACTTTGTATTTTAACTTCGCAATTTGTTCCGTCTTATCGTTATTTATCGTCCAGAAAAAGAAGCAATGGAAGTAATTAGTTTTAAAAAATCAAGAATGTATGCATGTTGTTTGTATCTTTTTTATCTATCGTATCCTGATTAAATATTGTGGCTGACATATGTTATCAGTTTTAGCACTATAGGTTTTCATTCAAACGCCAAATTTTGCAAAAGATTTTCATTGGAGGAAAAAAACTAGGTTGATAAATCGATACTGCAAGTGTGGAACTAACGCCAGCTTAAGAATGTTAGGGCTCATTAACTGAGTGTTTGTGTCTTCTGGAGATTTTCTCATGTTATAACAACGCAAAGGATGTAAAATTAGCTCATAACGTCTGTGTGTTGATTGAAGTAACTGATAGCTAGCATTACAGCAAACGACTTCGTAAAATGTTTCAGCCTTCCTTAATTAGCTGTCTGGTATCTGCACTTGCTCTCATGCTATGCTCATTTCAGGCGTTTCAATTATGGCGTCTATATACGTGTAGGAGTTGTTATGTTTTAAAGAAAGACAAAGCACATCCGGTCCGAGTGGTGTAGGCATACTAGTCAGTCGTATATGCAAATGCAAACGTAATAAAATGATCTTCACTTCTTTATTGTTGTATACCTTTTTGTCTTAAACAGTCAAGTGAGAATTTGCGTTGTTATTGTGGTCGCTCTTGCTTATCTTAAAATGAGCATTAACGAGCCCAAGTTCTGGCTAGTTGGCCATACATTACACGATAACAATAATGCCATTTGAAGAGTAGAGTAAAAACCGCAACAAAAGGTTGCATTCCAAGAAACACAAGGCAAAACAGGCAAAAACGTCATCTTTCTTGTGTGAGAATCGGTAACAAAGTCATAGATATACATAAAACAGCACCAGCTGGCGATCTTGTTTTCGCCCTATTCGTTTCCTTTTTTGCACTAAAGAGTTAAACAAAGATGCAATGTAAATGTTCATATAATCCATACACATACCTATATGCATTTTCTGGTTTTCTTCATGCAAATTTAGACATAGTCTTCTTGTAAGTGCAATGCTTGGTAGCGCAAGGTACGGATGGACATGGTAAAAAAACTACCATATCATAAAAACCACAAGAACAAGTGCATATCATTCACCAAAAATTATGCTTTGTTTATCGGCTTAAGCTGTAACGTAAACGAGTAAACCCAGCCGACATTTATTATTTAACAAGTCCTAAAACGAAAAGTGGGTGAAGAGTGAAGACACAGTAAAAAAATTGCCATTCATGTAAAAAAAACTCATCCGATTAGCTACTGCTCTGTATATATGTTGACTTTACTGGTTTACTTAAGCAAATACGCATAGGATGCTGATTTTGTATTTTCGATGACGTTTGGTCCGTGCCGTGCCTAGCCAAAGCAAGGTTGTCCTGTCTGGTTTTTGCGTATATATAAAAAGGTATATCTTATCCCTTTTAAAATCTTTACCGATTACGGCAAAAAAGTCAAGAGTTACAAACACAATCCCAATTCCAACTTTTTGAATGGGTATTATTATTATGGAACGAATTTTTCAATTCACAGTCACATGCTGTGAAGATCTGGATATTATGGGTTACCTATTGTTATGTGAATGATGCGGAATAAATTTAAGATCGCCAGGACTGGAGACGGAGGAGGATGTTGAAAGTCTAACACTTAATGCTTGTTCACGGTGCAAACGATAATAATGGCGCGTTGTATTCTTGTTGTATACCTTAGTAAAACACTCTCTCAAAGTTGTTATCTCTATTTTTACAAGTTGAAAACGATCTAGAGAGAGAAGAAACAGATAAAGATAGCATATTCCAAACCCAAGGCCGAAAATCTAGTGAAAAAGGATGTATTCAGACAGTAAAAATAAAAGATACTATCGTAAGAGAGTCCTGTCCTGTCTTTCCAGCAAGGACAGAAAAGTGCAGTCGTCAGCTTTTTTACTGATGCGTGTGAACTTACAAGATCATAACAGCGAAGCATCCAGTTGAAGAAATTATAGCGTCGTACCATACATTATGAAGCATATTAGCGTTTAAGGAAGGCGACACCGTTGACGGCTTATGAGAAGACAAAAGCTGCTTGACTAGCTGTTAAGCTAATCGTCATAATATTCATTATGTAACTAAACTAGTTAAGGTTTGTGTCGTGCCAGATATATTTAAGTGCGTATACTAAACAACTTAAAGTTGCTATACTTTCTATTAAGAACATACGTAAACGATTCTGTTTTTGTTAATTGTTTGTGAATTGTCAGTGAGGGGCCATACTTTGAGCAGCGTAATGTCTGGCTTGGTGGCGGCGGTGCTCACATAAGCATAAAGATATGCATTGTGATTATGATACAACACCAAATGAAAGAAAAAGACAAGGATTCAGAAAATAATGTGTAACGAAAGAGAGAAACAAAAGGCATGCGTGTGACGTAAAGTGTAGAAGGTGAATATTTTTTAGCATAAAATTATCATCATCATATAAGTCAGTATGCCAGTAGGATTTTACTTTTCTTCTAATGTGTACCCAACAACTCATGTCATGTGCTCGTCGCTGCATCTGCAACAGGAGCTTCTCTTTAAAGGAGTATATATAGGTACATTTTAGTAATCTCATTATGAAGCTGTAATCATTACTAAAAAATAAATTAACTATATAATAAGGCAATGTATTGCGAATTTGCTTAAACATTTTCAAGTGTGAGTTAAAGTAAAGGTTGGTTAGATGGTAGTTGCCAGTTTTGGTAGGTTACGACTTTACCATCGTTATGAATGAACACCTAAACTATCTATTGTGTCTACATGCGGCAAGGCAAACAACATGAATATATCTTAGAGACGACGAAAAATTTCTTTGCACACTGTAAAGTTATAAAGGAGTACATGCGGCATGCATATTGCATGCACGATTGTTATTATCTCCTCAAATAAATTCAGCGTGAACATACTCTATGTATGAATGCATTTGTGTGTGAGATGTGTGCGAAAAGAAATCCTTTTCCTTTCGACAAAAAGGATTCTTCAAATAAATGCATGCCTTAAAAATATCGTACACACATCACATGTAAATACTTCAACTTTGTCTAAAAGAAGAAGGTTTTGGCTATGCTTGGGAACATTATTCTGTGCATTTTGTCGACAATCCTAAATTTCCCTAGTAGTAGGCTACATGCTATGATTACAAACAGGGTACAAGTATGCACCAGCTTCTGTATTGGTTTAGGTATACATGTTAAATGGGATTGTGTGTGTGTGTACATGGGATTTTAACACTTTTTTGGAGAACGTTGTTAACTGTGGGCAAGGCAAGGGAACAAGAGCTGAGTGAAGAGTTTGCTCTGATGCTGGTATATGTATGCTTTGAGCGAAACGGAGTATTCGTATAATAATCTCCATGTGAAAAATGTGTTACAAAGTTTGGAGTGGGATCGGTATATATATTGGTAGCATATTGTATGTACTTATAATATGGTTATGGTTTTTGCTAAAGCTGAAGGTTTATTTTCTGCAAAGGCTGCAGTATATACAAAAAAAAGAGGAATAGGATCGAGATTCTGTGTGTGTATATAAGATCGTATTTATGTTTAGATATGTATGTGGTATACCTATAGTTTGGCAGGTTGATATGTATTGTACCTACATGCAATAAGGTGTAAGACTGGATTTTCTTATATAATTCATACAAAATGAAAACGACTTTGCAAAGTTATATAGAAAAGACCCTGGCCTACATTTGCGAAAAGTCTTCTTGAGAGGGAAAAGTGGAGAGAGATGGTCGGTCGGTCGATTTGTTGTTAACTGGTGCTGCTGCTGCAGATGATGATGGTGGTAGAGAGCTATAAGGCAGACGAGGCTGAGAGCTTCTGCCTCATAATATATATAATGCTCTCTCTATCTAGCTTGTTTTTTAGCATTCTTCTCTGGCACTACTAGCTTCTGTAAGTTGTAATGATTCGCACGAAATCTTATTTTCTACCTATAGCTTACTATTTTTACCAAGTTGTTTCTGTTGCTTGCATACATGTTTTTCTGATTCTATTACAAAGGATGGAGCGGATGATTTCTAGTCATGTTTGGAATCCGTACGTCCCGATCCCATTATTCATATCCAACCTTAGGATTATCATTTTATGTTGTTGTGTCTTGGTTTTATAGTCATATATAAAATCCTGTGTATAAATAACAAGACTTGCCCAACTAGACTTGATTTGACTGTTTCCTAAATTTGTAAAGCGGTTAGTAAAAGATGGGTATTTTTGCTGTTATAAAAGCTTGAATAAGTTATACCTATTCACATGTTTATTGTATTGAGTGTATAGGCTTTGTTGTTGTCAATGATGTTGTATGTTTTGTAAGAATTTATGGCAATTTGTCGTTTTTTTTGTCTCGCTGGAATTGAAAGAACAAATATTGCTTCTGGCGTGTCTCCTTTTGTATTAAATGTATGTAGGTGAGTATATTTTGGAATGAGTACATACCACGCACCACGCAACCGCATAATATGATGTAGCTTCATCTCGCTCGTGCTAAAATGTCAATTGTATTTCATCTACTCTTGACAGCATTGCATTAGACTTTTTATTCCCATATTCCCGTGTATACAGTATATTTCGTCGACCGATAACAAATTAAATATAGATTTGACACTCTAAACGCTTTTTATGGAGAAAGCTCTTATACAAGGTGATTGGAACAGCTTCTACTTTTTCATCGTCCCTACTTTAGGGATATCAAAAAAACTTTAGGTATGATGTATATGTCTACATAAGAATTCCTTTTGCCATTTCCACCAGCTTACACACGTTGACGTAATTGCAACATTCCTCCAGTTGTCCCTGAAACTGCCGACGAATCACTATTTTTTGTATCAAAAAGCCAAGGAAAAAACTGCATCTCTTCTTTTGTTCAGTAGCAGCGCAGTCGTGCTGACTGATTTACATATAATTATTTTTGCTCAAGCGTCAACACAGTTCCAAAACTAGAGATTTCTATAAGAGATACATATATTAAAGACAGTTTTGACATTTATTATTTTGCATCTTTTTCCTCTACTTGCATTTCAACTTTGGCCCAGTGTGATGTCCATGAAAATGAAAATGTGTGATAGAGACACAGTCACAAAACAGAAAGAAGTGGATAAAAAACTTATTTTTTGTGATGCGCTGCCCTCGGCTTCTGCTTCGCTGACATGTTTACTTTCTTGACTTTTTGGAAGAGTATTTTTGATATTAAATCTACACTCGTTTCCCGAGACCGTGAATTGCATACAAGCCTTTCCATGTTATAATTTGTGTGTAGATTGGATGCATACGCACCACACATTTAGCAGAAGATGACCTCATATGTGTCTCATTGTAGGATTTAGGATTTGCTGTTCATTTGTTTCTGTCCTTTTTGCGCCGTGCCAGCAAAAATGATAAGATGCTAACAGAAGTCTGTCGGATAGTTGTCCTCTGTCATCAAATTGTGGAATTGGTTGTGGCAACAAGCCACGATTTTAATCTGTTTTATCTCACCCAATCCTATTTTAACATTTAATCCAACTAACTCAGGATATATTTTTAATGTATCAATTCAAGAAGTTTTCAATTTTAAACATTCCATGCAATACCATAAGCCCACACACTTCAGATTGTAATAGATTGTTTTTCTGTAGGTTAATTTAGAAAAGCTTAAGGAAGCAAAGCGAAGTGGATGAGCGTCTGCATCTGCAAAAACAGCGTTACCAATAATATACAGCTTTTAAAAGACTTTCTCGTTTGAGGAATGATCTTTTTAAATGAACCGTAATGTACCTAATCTTCTCCTTAGGTTATAATATGTAGGTTAGGAATTAGAAATACACAAGTACAACTTATAAGCGAATTGGTATTGGTTGGTTGGTTGGTGACTGTATTGAATGGAGTTTAATATGACTGCTTGCGCAATCCAATGACACGCTAAAGTTACGAGGATACTTCACGGCAAATGAAATGAAATAGAAAAGGGCACATTTAAAAAGACCTCTTTTCCTATATCCCTAATACACAGTCCGAAAGGCGTTTGACGCATTTTGCTCTCATCTCACACATCTCTTCTTCTGGTGACATTTCCCCCGGTTCACTTGGCCAATGTGTTGGTGATAGTGTGTTGGGCCTGATACGGGCTATAAGCTTTAAACTAATATACGAGTCCCTGTTGCCGAATGCTTCCAGAGGAATTCAAAAGATATAACCTAGATATTACATGTAGTAGTGTGTATACTATGTATCACAAAAAATATCTTTTTTTGCTGTAGATTAGATGTAGTGCCAAGTATATAAAACATATATCGTTCGTCGGCTCATTTATGGTTTATACGACTTAAGTCGACTGCAGACGATTTTACATTGGATATATGAGCACTGAGATGATAATAATGATGTTGTTTGTGATGTTGGCTTAGTTTGTACAAGAATTTTTAAAACTGTGTGTACAGTGTTTGGAATGGCTATATGTACAACTTTTTCTAAACGAACGATTAAAAAATGTATTAAATTTCTTGTGTGTTTTTGGCAGATATCGTATGAATAAGCATGTGGGTGCTTTGCATTGCTTGTTATATAATGTACATGTGAAGAAGATGCAGATGTTAATGTCTTCAATGCTGTAGAAGCGTCTTAGCCTATTTTCGTCATTCGACAGTCTGAAAAGTTCTCAAGAGTCAAAATCGAGATGAGATTGGCCTTAGGAAACGTCAAACCAAACCGGGCTGAGATCGTTATTTATTTGATTGTGTCATTAACAAGCGTCATCCTATAAAAAGCCTTGTGTTTGTGTGTATACACACGACGGGTTCAGATACAAAGTTGAGCAGAATCAGTTCACATTTAGTACAACGATTACATTTCTGCGCTAGCGTGTAAGGTCCATAGCATGCAGATGAGGATAATGGTTCAGAGAAAAGAGATATTGGCAGGGAAGGAGATGTAAACGGATTTATTCGCGAATAATGCTTATATCGCGTAGAACTGCTATACAGACATCTCCACTTCTGTCAACCATGCATGCACTAAAAGTCTCTGTTGAATTACATCAAACCAAGCTTTTAAATGAAATACGCCGAGTGGAATGTGTAGTATTAAATTCCCTATTTTATGTCGTTGATGTGTTGTTTACAACGAATAGGGAGAGCATCTCGCATGTTGTTGATCATTGAACAAGATCACAGATAGATGAATGATGTTTTGCATGGTTCTTTTCATCTCGTCTATTCCTTATATACAATATTCCATCACATCCTTGTTGATCAGGATGAATACAGGTTTTTTTCATGATGTGATATGATGTTTGTTGTTAAACGTAGGTTTTTCTGTCAACTTTTGACAGATGGAGAATGAAAAAACTGCGTGGCTCTCATCTCAGTTATATAAAGCTATTATGCCAATACTGTTGTTGATGATTGTCTAAGGGTTTTGAGGTTGGCGTGGAATAATGCTTAATCATCAATAATACCATCATCAAAACCTGATGCTGATGCACATTTCAGTAACAAATTATCAAAATCAGACTCATGCATACATACTTAGTATGTATGTGTCTTCAAGCATGCGATATCATAAGTAATATCTATATTTGGGCTTATGTATATAGCAAATTGATCGTATATGGTAAAGTATAGTTATGTCATGGGCGTGGTGGACCACAAAGTAAACTGCAAAGTCCAAATTCGTTTTCTTCTTTATGTACATCTCTCTAGTTATGTATAATACCTATACACCTTTGGTTTAACAAACGATGAGCAATTTATGTAAGGCTAGTGTGATACAGACACTTGCTTGAATGTTTGTCTCAATCAGGTTTAATTTTTTTCCGAGTAAAAGAGATGGTATGCAAAACCTAAGTAAGATCCTTGTGGAGTGCATGAAAAGGTGCATAATCACGGTCACGGATAACCTTCCTTGTCTGTCAGCTATTTGTATTGACTAGGTAAAAAAGAAGGTGAGGTGCAAGGTGCAGACTGAACTCAATAAGATGATGCCATGCTATGCTATGCTATTGTAGACTCGTAATATTATTACCTTGTGATTTAATAAAATGATAAATGAATGCAGTTATCAGTTGTTGAAAAGGATTTTTTGTAAGTGAATGATTAATATGGTGGTCATTGAAGCTTGAAAACTAATAACAATATTGGGCTAGCTATGCGTTCGTCCCATTCCTCTTTGCTCGTTTTAAAAACTTGAATAGAAAACTGTACATCGAAACAAAGACGCTGCTTAAAGGCAGGATACATATATGAGGTGATACAAATTGATTAGAAAAATATGTGTCAGCAAGAGCAGTTCGAGCAGGTTTTAATCGATAAATGTTATATACACGCTCAACATGCAAATTATTGCGTAGAAGAAGAAGCTTCTCCAAGATTTCAATTAGCACACTTGTTTTTCCAGATTGCCAAATGCTACACATTTATATATATGTAATGGGTATGCCAGTTAATTAAAAAATAGCACCATTTAATCCGTCCGTGACCATGAAAAACATCTTTCCTCTAAAGATACTCATCTTCTTTAACTGACAGAAGGCATGCAGCCATGCTACATTCAGATGCATATAAGCCATATACGGAATGTGAATGAAGTTTCGCATTTTATGTACATACCTATAAATATATTTACGCTATAAGTATAGAAAAAATCCCTATAGTTCATTCCCTTATAATTGCTTTCAAGGCTGTGTGACTGTGTGTGTGTGATATACCCTGTCTGAATCTGAACTAAAGAAAATACCATAATATGTATCACACTCCAGTAGTAGTGCAATGTTGCATTAATTTTTAGGTCATTCCATGTCCATATGGGATTTAATATGGTTAAAAAATTATTACGTAGTTGTACTAGCCGAGCAGATGATAAACTTGTTCTTTTTATGGAGCTCTGCGCAACCTCATCGGTTTTTATATGGAACAAAAGAAGCGTGACCAGAGTAGTCGACGCTACTGTGCTTGTTCGCTGTCAAGTTTCTAATGTGTTTCTTTTCAAGTCAGAATTTTCTTGGAGTAACGCTTTGGTTCCTATGTAAAAGATAACATGCTCGCACTTTATCTTTGTTCTTTTATAAACGGGTAACCAAATGATGATGGTACGATGTGACTATGCGAATGATGACGAAATAATAGCAAAAGCTGTATTGAGCATCATCTCTCATCATCCAATTCGCTCAAAACTCATTCGCCAAACGATTTACTACTTTGATGACCCTGAGGGCCATAATAATAATGGAGGATTATCCTGATCCCCGAATCAGTTGCCATTGACCACGATTTAAAATATATGGGACGAAATCCGCGGATCAGGATCAGATCACCCAAATCCGCCATATATTAATACGGGCCTGAATGTCTACGTAGTAGTGTTGAGCAATCATAATACTATACTACATTTTTCTCTTCCTTGTTGGTCCTGTTTTTAACACGCTTCCATACATTCTCACAACGTACATACAAATATAGTCAGCAGTGTTTAGTTTTCAGTTGACTAGATGAATATGCAATATTGTTGTATGTTTTGTAAAATCCAATGTACAAGTTGTTTTGATGGGATAACGCTTCATATATTATGATAGCGCACGTCAAGCTGCTAAAGTGAATCTTCAGAAAACGTGGAGTTGGAGTATCATTGTGAATTTGAAAAAATACCTCATTAAATACAGATAGCAAATCTTGTTTTTTATAGAAAAACTTGAAGAATGTTCTGGAACAAGGTATTTTCAGAGTTTGTACGTATCTGGATTTTAGAATTTGACTGCAAAGTCAAAAGTCAAACAAGTCTTTGTTTATGTTGAGATGCTTATTATGCTTTTCCTTTGTAGTACACAAAAATGGTCTCTTTATATGGACATGTTCACCAGGATAGATAATTGCCTGTATTACTACATTCAAGCACAATAAGCAAACTCGGTTCTACACTTATTTTGTTACAATCAGATGGAAATAGTATGGGAGCAACGTGAGTTTTGAAAAACAACGCACAAAAAGCCTCCTCCTCATCAGTTATTCATTCCAAAATATGCCTTTGTTATATGTTTGCTTTGAAACGCCAGGTAAAAATAGTGTAGGTAGGGAATATTTCGTCATGATGCATATACATAAAATGCACGTTTTTTGCACCTAATTTTTTACATTGTTTTTTAAATGAGTAGCAAAGTATGGTATTTATGTATATGTGATGTTCTGTGTGCATTACACGGAATGTCTGAATTTGTGCACATACACAGTTTTGTAAGTCAAGAACTGGGTATGGTGGTTTGTGTACTTGTCAAGTCAAGGTAAACTTCAAGGATAGTTTGCTCATTGTTGCCCTTCCTCCATCATCCATCCATGCTCTTCGTAAACATTTGCGTGTGTAATCCACACAAAAAGGCTTGCAGCGAAATGTCAGCTAGAAAGACGAGAGAATCAGCACAACAACAGTTGAAGCCATACTAAATTACAATGCATATTATATGCGTTAGCTCCCTTTTTTCAGGATCATTATGGAGTAGAAGTGACTTTTTAGGCATGGATTATTATTATGGATTGAGCGAGTAGCTATTTGTTATCGTATATATACCATGCATGAGCTGAAAGCACCCAAAGTTTATTCGATGAAGTCTAGGCAGAAAACGTCATTATTGTAATGGAGTATAAGTTCTTTGTGTATTCCGACCACATATGCAGATATGTTTACAATTTTTACGGTGGTGACGATACGGTGGAACTATGAAATGCGAATGAATGCTAGTGTGTATTGAAATCACAGTGGAATTTTATTTTCGGAGTGTTATTATTATTGCTACAGCAAATAAACATGGATTAAGTAGACTCTTTAGCAGCTATTCTAATATATGGATACTATATGTATAGTGTAGGTACAAAAATAGTGTGGGTTATGTCTGTTTGTCTGTATATTTGTGAAAAGGGTTAGTTTGAAGGTTGAGGTCTCTCAGATCATCCTCATATCATTATTATCATCATCACGAGGCTATGAATATAAATAAGTTATTTGATACGTTCAGCGTTACAAAACTGCATAACTTAATAGTATTTTTGTTGTGAGTTAGTTGATATGCAATGCTATATATGCATAGTATTAGATTGAGCAACACAATCCCTATCGCTAAAACTATATATTCACAATACAATGATAGTTTCATGAACTGGTTCAATCAAAGAGAAAAGGCTGATTAAATAAAATGTGGGTGAAGTGTTTTGTATGTGATGATGATGCAGATAAATAAATTTAATTTACAAATAGAAAAAAAAGATAGAGATGGAACGACCTTGCCCTGTCCGCACATCAGATCATGATATGATGTTATGTTATGATGTTGTTGTAGGTTTAGGTTAAAGGCAANTTTGTATGTGATGATGATGCAGATAAATAAATTTAATTTACAAATAGAAAAAAAAGATAGAGATGGAACGACCTTGCCCTGTCCGCACATCAGATCATGATATGATGTTATGTTATGATGTTGTTGTAGGTTTAGGTTAAAGGCAACAATACTTAGGTTGGTTGGTAACTTTCAGTATACCTATTAAAATGTAACCTTATAACTCACTCCTCTCGTATTGATCGCATTACAACACGCATTTAATTTACTTTTTTATTTACCTAGGTATATATATAGGTTTACAATGTGTGTACATTTTCTGACGTGCATCTGACTTTTCTATTTGTGGAGTGTTTATAGTTAGTGATGGAATTCTACTGTGTTTCTAGCTGAAACTAGTAGCTGTCATGGAGTGGAAACAACGAATGTGTAGTGTATAGAGAAAACAAGTAGAAGAAAGACGTGTGGTAGTAATATTATTAAATTGAAGGTACTACAATATGCCTTGAGACTATTAGACTTACTGCATAAAGTATTTTCATGGTTGTTCTATAACAGTCGTAAGAGCTTTCACTCCCTATGCTGTTGATGCAGGTTAGAAAATAAAGTTGGGTAGTGATGGTATGGAATGCATCAGTAGCGTCGTATAATATGGTGCTATGCTGCTGTATTCATGCAATTTTGACATTTTCAGGTGGAATGCTGACGTTATAATAGTCACTCATGGTTGCAGAAGACTGTATTATATACATATGAGTGGTATCACAGTTCTAGGGCGTCAGCAGTTGTAGAGCAGTGCTTTATTTCCAGAAAGACGTTTTAAGGTTGTTATAATATAGTACTTTTTGGCTATAGATTGATGTAATATAGTCTTTTCTAGCTTTTAGTTTGAAATAATATGAATCCACGCCTGTTCTTCGATCCACTAAGGAAATGTCGGAATCGATTTAAAAGTATCATGGTTGAAGGAAGATTGAATGAGCCGAAAAAAGTTGCAGTGTTTTCATCCATGTTTTTGTTGTAATAAGGTTGTTCCATTCATCTTGTCATTGATTTTCATCTTGAACAGAGATTAGCGCTAGGCGGAGGTAGACTAACTAATTGACAATTAAAGTAATTGTAGCAACAGCTCATTATCGGTAAAAGTCGGATTCTAAGAACAGCAAATATGTAATAGAGATGAATTCTAAACTGAAGTACTTTGGGAAAGGTATTCTATTTTGGAATTTACAAAATGACAGGTTTTGACGTGGAAAAATATTTCTATCAGCACTTTATTCTACTAAAGTATAGCATAGATATCAGCCTTGCAAGAATTGGCAGAGATGGTATAATTTTATGTCATTGGTATTATGCGTTTGACAGAGCATTATACTACACCTTGAGAGCTTTACATCCTGTAAACTTTTCCCGTACTAAGCAAACTTTGCATAAATGTCAGATTGAATCCGAAGAACCGACTACAAGTTTAC
>JAHZNG010001132.1:0-12527 GCA_027744375.1 Orchesellides sinensis
TAATTAAAACAAATTATTGTCTAAGAATCAGGGTCGCACGATCATTGAAAAATCTGAATTATAGGTACTTTACGTTGCAATTTAGAAAGAACAAAATAAGTTACTCATATAGTCCGGAGTAAAAATAAAAACGTAGTATGAGTAGTTGGGGTATTCAGTACAATCACAATTACAGAGGAAACTAAATTACGTCCATACAATACGAGTTAACGAAATAAAAATGCGTTTAGTTTTACAACAGTGTCAAGTTTATTAACAAGAGGAAGTTGAGGTACCGTGAGAATTGTTGATGACGACAAACTCCTCAACTCAAGATTTTCCTTTTGTCATGCATTCCTCCAACGCAAGTAGCAAGTTAGCAAGAACTTTAGTCATCACTTTTACAATTACAATCCCTTCACAATACAATGCACAATGATTGACGAGTTCGCATCCTCCATTCCATGCTGTATTATCTTGCATGACGTGCGTACGTGGACTTGTGAACTAGTTCTGGGTTTTTAAAATGCACGAACGTAAGTAAAAACTTAGTATGAAAATATAGCATTGGATGTTATATATAATTTCTCATACTTTATGACCTACACGTGTGTAAATAATCATAGTGATTTTAACTGGTACAGTTCAGTAGTGCGTAGGGCTCTACGAAGCAGTTTAGGTTTTCTACACGTATTGTCATTTCTGCAGGTTTTGCCATACAATCGGTTACTTTCACTCGTCCAGAGTCCAGATGAAGGAGTTTGGAATGTGCGACAGCAGTCCGACTTAATGTTTAATTGTGTAAGCATATAATAAGGACAACTTTGCATGACTGTTAAAGCAAGGAGTAGTTTTGGAAAGACATTTTTGTTAAAATGGAGTTCATAATGTACCTTGTTGTTGCTCTTGCGATTCTGTTTTTATATCATGTGTATTCCATACAGTTTTCCAGCCGGGGTCTACCCCCAGGTAAATTAATGTGATATTAATTAAGTTAACCTCATTGATTTAACTTGGACTCCTATAAGTCCTCATTTGAGGTTAGAAATATTTTTGATTGGTATTGTTCACAAAAATCGCAGGTCCATTCGTGGCTCCATTCGGTTTAGGTAATATTCCTGCTGCTGTATATATGAATCCCAAGCTCCTCAATTTATTCAAGTTTAGACCTTGGCAATATTTTGATCACCTGAATAAACAGTATGGAGAGATTGTAAGTGCCCAAGCTGGAGAATACTTTTTAGGTATGTAATAATATCTTTTCTTTATCGTTTTGTTTTAACTAAACATGAATATTTACACACACAAATATCTACTCCTGTCTATATTTTGAAATATAGTTGTTTTCAATTCGTATGAACTTATGCACGAGGTGGCCAACACTGAAGAATACAGTATAAAAATTGCTGATGAAACTTTGACTTTTCCGAGGACATTTAATAAGGAACTAGGTACATTATGTTTCTTTTGTCCTTAACGAACCTTATGACATATAGTGCATTGCACGAATGAAAGGCTAAATGAGACTTAATGAAATTTTTCATCTGTAGGTCTAGTCTTTGCTGCTACGCCAGAATTGTGGATTGAAATGAGAAAGTTTACTCAGAGGACTTTACGGGACTTTGGTTTTGGAAAGCGTCACACGATGCAAAGTGCAATTGAAGCTGAGACCTCGGCCTTAATAAAGGATTTCAATCATGCTATCAAAAATGATGGAGGAATAGTTCACATTCGTACTACTTTTGTGCTTTCCGTCTTAAATGTTCTGTGGTGCATGGTAGCAGGACAAAGGTACGAACATGATGACCCCGTTTTGTTGAAGTTGATGGAGAGAAACTTTGAAATGACGAAATCGGTCACGTTTGGAGAGCCCTTGCATATTTTTTCTTCGTTTGTCAAGAAAGTTGCTGCCATTCATTTTCACGGATGGAATGAGGCTAAAAGTTTATGATGAATGTCATCAATTTACACAGGTGAATTTATATACCTAATACAATATGCAAATACGGTATTTCTTCAAATTCTAATCGTAAAAGTGGTACGAAGCTATTAAAATATATTTTATTGGCCTTATCACTGATCGGAACCTTATGTACTGCAGAGTCTGGTGGAAGAAAGAAAAACTGCTGGAATGTATAAAACCAATCCGCAAAACTACATTGATGTCTTCCTTCAAAAAATTGATGAAAATAAAGTCAATGAGAAGTCTGTGTATTCAGGTATGGTACCATACATATACATATTTACGTATACGAACATTCACTCATTAGATTGAAATCGTGAGAAAACAAAACTAAAGAAAGAAAAACTGCTGGAATGTATAAAACCAATCCGCAAAACTACATTGATGTCTTCCTTCAAAAAATTGATGAAAATAAAGACAATGAGAAGTCTGTGTATTCAGGTATGGTACCATACATATACATATTTACGTATACGAACATTCACTCATGAGATTGCAATCGTGAGAAAACAAAACTGATTAAAAGTAATTAAAAAATATTAAACGCGTTGTTCTACAGATCAACAGCTACAATCAATGTTAGCTGATTTGCTTCAAACTGGCTCTACTACCACTAATGGAACTCTTAACTATGGCTTGCTCTACCTTCTCCTTAATCCAGAAATCCAGAGGAAATGTCAGGAGGAAATTGATGCGACTGTACCAAGGCACTTAACACCAACAGTCGAAGATATTTTAAAGTAATAAAATGAACCTATTATGTGTTCGGCCGTTTTAGAATTTTGAAAATGACCAGGTTATGGAAAATATTTCTAAATGGTTCTTAGGATGCCATATTTCCAAGCATTCATTTTGGAGACACATCGAATTGCTAACATCGTTCCTAATCCCGTTCCCCGCGTGGCACCGAAAGACTGGAACCTTAGAGGATACAAAATTCCGAAGGTGAAACATCTTAAATGCTCAATAATTGCATCAGTGTTATAAACCAGAACAATTTATCAACACACGTTTATCTACAGGGTACTATTATTTTCTCCAACCATTACTCTGTTCATATGGATAAGAAATACTGGGGCGATCCGGAAGTTTTCAGACCAGAAAGATTTATCAAAAATGGTGAATTTGTCCAAGATAAGCGAGTTATTCATTTTGGATTTGGTAAGTAAGGCATACACCTATCTAGTCTGCATTTTATTGCCTCAATAATATCGCCATTTTATAAACGCCTCGTTCAGTAGAGTGATAGCATCATCCACAAAGAATATCACACATATCTTTATTTTGTAGGGAAAAGACTTTGCATTGGAATCACTCTCGCTAACTCAGTCATACCGATTTTCTTGGCTACTCTTCTTCAACACTTCAATTTCTCCGTTGTTCCCGGAAGCGAACCTCCCACGACAGAGCCAGAAATTGGAGTTAGCTTATCTCCAATGGAATATCCAGTGTTGGTTACAAATCGCACACCAGTTCAACAAACGCGACAGGGCTAAAGCTAAAATCCAGAAATTGCTAGGAAAGCTGGTGGCTACCAGAACACAGAATGCTCCTAGCATATGGGGTAGGTTTCTCCATACTCCACTCACTCATCCGTACATAATTACATCAATATCATTTAAAAACATACTATTTTATACGTAAAAATAAATAGATATGTCGTGTATAAGTCAATTCGACCACGCGTTATTATTTTCTTCCGTTTTCAAACAACCGCAGTTAGTTTTTACTTTTTATAGCAATAGAATGGCTCACAAACGACTTTTTTTTACATTTCAATTTTTAGCATTTCTCACAATTCAATAAAAAACGATCATAAAAAGATTCTTAAATTCATAAATTCTTTCGCCTTCATCCACAACCTCAATCTAAGCCTGCCCCAGAATTAATACATCAACAATGATGTTCGAGTGTGTATCAGATACAACATTTTGACTGACACGTGTGCTGGAGGTAATTGATAACTATAAATGAATTTGATTAGACACATATTTAGAAAAAGCAAACGATTTTTAGTATTTACTGTTGTTTGATTGATAGACAGCCAGACGGACCTAATCTAATCTCTAACTTCCGTTGAAAAGATTTGAAAATACAAATATTGTTGTTTGATGAATATTCTTACAATAATTCTTAACAATTTAATAACAATTTTACAAATTGCAATTTCATTCAACATTTCATAAATACTAAAACTTAAAAAGAAAAGTTTGTATACATTTATTTGTTGATCTCCCCATTCCCATCGTTTTTAAAAGCGATGAACCTCGAAAGTTAGGTTTATTCTTGCGGAAGTTCCTTCTGGATTCATAGGGACTAAGGATACCAGGGGATGCGTAATGCGACCAGCTGGGGATCTCAATCGTTCATCAATTGGCATTGGCACATGGGTTATTTGAAAGCTGACATATCCACTGGAAAATACCGAGAAGCCACCAGAGAAATGTGCATTTTCTGAACGAACAGGGCTAGGCCTGACCGCAAATGAGACGTTGGGCGTTGAAGAGAACGAAACTGGTCCAGGTCTTGCAGAATACATACCAGAATGCTGAGTAACGTTAGGATCCGAATGGCGTGGCTGACTGTGAGGCTGCTGATGTCCATGAACTTGACCAGTTCCCATATTACAAGGTCTTGAACGATAACCTGACGACGAGAGAGTCACATCATTATCATTACTGAAAATTGATTCTTGGTAAGTTCTGGGGCCTTTTATAATGCTCATTAACGTACGTGTACTAAAGTTTCCCAAATCCGGTGAAGAACGGGGAGTCTCCGCATTACTGGACATTGATTGTCGCAAAGATTCCAAAGTTCGGCCATCTTCCACAATACTCATTAGGGCACGTGTATTTAGACTTCTCGACTCTGGTGATGAATGGGATGATGATGTGGAGGTTGTTGTTGTGGTTAGGTGCGGTGGGGGTGATGCGACCGGTCTTGGTAATTGAATTGCTGATAAACTAACCCCGCCTGGCATTCTAGGTGTCATTCTGGGCGTGGAACAAGTTCCTCTCATGCTTGTGCATGTCATGTTGGATCCCGTTCCCGTTTCCCAGAAACTGGTATTATTTAGAGATGTTGACTGTGAAACAGAAGTATTTGGAATCTGGTGCATTGGTTGAGGACACGAGGTCAGTGAAGATTGCTGTGAATTATTAGGAAAGAATTCTGAAACGTATTGTACTGGAGCAGAAGCAGGACGATGAGAAGGACAAGTTGATAGTTGACAGCTGTGATAGCCACAAACAGTGTTCAGAACAGGAATACATTGTGTGGGAACAGCAGACGTTGGTGGGAAATAAGATGGCATGTGATGACCCTGGTGGACACCACAAGGTACTTGATTAGATAAGGTAGTCGTGCTTACTGAAGGTTGTCTAGCAGATGGCCCAGGTGCAAAGTCTGAATACGGAGACTGGTGATATCCCAAGGGAATTTGCTGCAGATGAATTTGTGTGGAAGCTGACCTACCCCCACTTAAGCCCTGATGCACGTGTATCATTACAAACTTCTGAGCTACACCAGTGTGGGCTAAATCCAGCCAGATTTGATGAACTTGACGTAGGGCCTGTAGTGGAAGCGTTAGCATTGTTTACAGGAACATACCACGGTGTGGTAATGGCTGGAGCTGTTGGATTTACTATTGTAGTACCTTCAGGCGTTGAATTCAAAGACCACCGTTGAAAGTTGTGGACGCTGCTTCTTTGCGGGTTTTGTATATTATTATGATAATGATGGAGCATAACTTCTGGGTGATGCTCACTAGAGTAAATTCTGTTCAAGCTTTCAGGTTCAGATGACGAAACTAGATTGCTCCACCAGTTGTTTCCAACTGAAATTGCTGGTGGGGATGAATATAATGAATAGTTGTAGTTATTCTGTTCAACCTCAGCTTCTGGACTCTCCGGAACAATACCAAGGTCATTTGGTAGTCCCACATTGCCCATTTCCAACAAGGGTGCCCTCAAATCATGATGGATAACATCAATGCTACTTCCTGAACTATGAAATTCGAATGGAATTGGATAGTCGTGAAAGTTCAAACTTGGAAATTCGTTCTGAAGCCTTTCTTTAATAGCAATTAAACGACTTGTCTTCTCCACATCTGAAAGCTGGTCCACAAGTGCTCTTATCTCTGCATCAGTCTTGAGATCCAAACGTTTCCCAAATATGGGATCCCGGCAGACAGGACACTCGGTGACCAAATGGGAACCAATACTGATCCAACACTGAATGCAGTAGTTGCAAAACTTGTGCCCGTAGCTGCAATCAACTCTCACAGTCTGTATTAAAATTTCAAGAAGCCAGTTAAAAATCATTACCCTTTTTTATTACAACTGATAACTCTTTTATCTTAATCTTACATTAATATAGGTATCCAAACAAATGGGACACTTGTAGTCCTCTAAAAATTCCTTGGCATCAGCAGCAATCTTCTCCAAGTCCTCCGACTTCGCACCTTCTGCAGATGATGAAGCACATGGCGAGTAAAAAACATCCCCTTCCTTATCCTCACCTCCACTTGCTCCAGATTCGGAATCATTTAGGTCCTTATCGATGCTTGTCAACAACGACAATATGTTTGCATCACCTCCAGCTCCAACTAAAGACATGTCACCCATGGCATTGCCTAAATCCAAAATGTTCACTGGCACAGCCTCCTCCTGACCATCCAATAATGAAATCCCACTGAAGATATTGTAACAATCCATGGTGGCAGTCCCTCCACAAGATCTATGCTCGTTCAGGGTAGTTTTATCCACCATCTTCGCCAAAAACATCAATCAATACATTAACCTTCGGTCACCCTTCGGTAGTCAGTAATGGTAAAAATTATAATCAATCAATCCAAAAAATATACCTTTTTAAAACGGCCAAATATACCGTTTCCGTCACCTGTGGAGCTAATATAGTTAGATGTTTTTAAAAAAATAACCCGTGTCTCCTCTGTTACCGCCACAGCGGAGAATTGTGCTGTTGAATCGGGGAAGAGAAAATCTCAACTGAATAGTTTTTCTTGTTCTTGCTTGCAAACGTAGCAAACCAATGAACCGTTCTTGACTAGTTTCATAGGAACACATGAACCGTACAATTTTTGTAAGGTCTTCGTCTTCGATAAAGGTGAAAGTAGAAAGGCTAACGGCATCTCTAGCCCTGCAACATAACACGAGAGGATTTTTAGCGTGGTTGAAGGTTGTACGATTCTTGAGCAGAGTACAAAAACGTTACTTTTAGTCCTAAGCATCATCGGGCTAATATAACAAACACATGATGGGTGAGATGGGTAATGTGTTTACAGGCGGTATTTGTTCCATATAAAAAAGAATTCAATTGCACTTGTGTTGTTGTGTACACGTTGGGCAAATCTCATCTGCAATTTTATTGCTTAGGTCTTAGGTGCTTTTTTGCAGACATAACAAAAGTATTGATTTTATTGGCAATGAAGGATTTAGCGGTGTCTGTGTCGTGTCTGGCTTTTTGGTTGGCTAATTACTGTATGGAATGTATGGAAAATCTTGTATTTTTAAAATTGGAATTTTGTAGGAGGAGGGATTGCGTATTTTTATTGCAGGTCATTTTGTTTATATGTTTGTATTCATTGGTTTTGTTTAAATTTAAATAGGATGCATGCTTCATTTCATTTCCTGGTTTGATTGAACCTTGGAAGAGGTTAAAATTTTCTGAAGGTTGGAGGAGGACACAGAAGGTGCTTGGCTTAATCCATTGACATATAACCAACCGTGCTCTTCTGTTCGGGAAAGCTATTTAATGAAGATGGGATTGTTTGGGAAAATTGTGAGTGTAAAATTATAAAATGTCCTTGTAATTTCTAGTTCGTTCAGTATGTGGATAATGAAATACTGCTGATTTCTATAATTTCTAGGTGTCATTTGGACTCGGTGTGTACGCTGGAATATATTACGCTCAGAACGGAGAAAATGTATGGGTCAAATTAATGTTAATTAGAGTGATTGGTTGTAATATAGAGAAACTGCTGCAATTTGCAATGTAGGAATATGTCATTTTTATGGTTGTATGATTTCAGGTACCGAAGGTGGATGATCCAGCGACGCTAATTAAAAAGCTTCAGGCATATGTAGAAGAGAATTCAAAGAAGAAATGAGAAAGAGATTCTAGGGAGATATTATAAAATTAACAATTAGTTTAGTAGTAGATGAAGTCTGACTAATTTTGCAATCACTTGTATGATATTCTGTGGAAGTGAGACGGATGATATCGTGAAGATGTAGTTTAGTGAGTTTACATAGGTATTTAAAATGTGTGATTTTAGGCTTAGAGATCAAAGTTTCTTTAGATGCCGAGATAGTGAACATACATACTATTTACGACGAATGTTTCATTCTTTATGCGGTTTAGAAACGTACTCGTCATACTTCATGTAAATTAAAAGATATTAAATATTGCCACTGTTAATTGTGGAACGCCATGAAGGAATTTTTCTTGGAGCGCAACGTCCTTAGCTCATTGAATTCAATTTTATAAAATTATCTTTATTTTTTCTAATCTGTTCAGATTATCATGAGTATGGTGATTGTTTTATTAATTCAATGTACTGCATACTGGCAGGCTTTTAACCATTTTAGTTGGTTACCCTATACCTGGTAAAGTTTATCCTTAGGAAAGGTACATCCTGACCTTTGTATGACCTCAGTGGCTGTCCATACTCCGCACTTTACACAGTCTGCTACAGGTTTTCCTTGTATATACTCAGCGAGAAAGCCTAAGTATAAATAAACAAAAATTCTTAACTGTTCTGTGTCATAAAAAGTTTAAAATTGAAAATAGCAAAATTTACCTCCAACAAAAGCATCTCCAGCACCATTCGTGTCTTTAATTTGCTCTGCCTCTAATTTAGTCACTGGATACTCTGAAACTTCAGTCCCTTGTACTACAATAACAGGTCCATCACCCTGAGTGAAAACAACCATTCGTGGTCGAGCGGAATTCTGTTTTGGAAGAGCAACGATTTTCTTAGCAATCTCAGCAACATCCTTAGTGTCAAATTTTTGGACTTCTGCAAAAGTGGCAGCTTCCTACAATAAATGAAAGTTAAAGATTGACAAATTGCTGGTTTTTTGAGTTTTTTAAATGAAAATTTGGTATTAATGGATTCTAGAAGTACCGTTTCATTGCCGAAAAGAATATCAATATAAGGCAACACTGACAATAACCGTTCAGTAAAAAACTGAGGTATAAAAGGGGCAGACAAGTTCATCATAAATGTCTTGTTGTTTTCAGCTGCATGTTGAGCAACAGCCATTATACTTTCCGGGCTGACAGTTAGGAAGAAGCCCTGGTGTTATATTATAAAGAAGGCAACTTTATACCAAATGCTTCTCAAACAAATGCTCTATAACAAAAACCCACTTGCAGACTTGCAAATCAAGGATAAGGCAATCAAAAACTTACTGAAATGTAATAATAGCCTGCTTTCTTAATCAAGGCAAAGTTTTCTGGCTTATCAATATGGTCCTTGGTAAAGTGGTCTGCTGCAGCTAAATACGCGCATAAACTCCGATATTGTCCAGTGATAAGAACAGCACAAGTTCCGGTGGGATACTCGGACCACTTTTGATAGCATACGTTGACACCATCACCCATTGCGCTTTGTTCCAATGTCTTGGAAAACTCATCAGTACCAACGGACCCCATGAAAGTGGTTATTTTAGGCTTTTGTAGCACCCACTAAAACAATAATTACTTTCATTTCTTCAAACCAAATCATAATTCATATATAAGCTCAAAACACACATTTCCTGTACCACAACACACCGCAGATAACCGTTTGTTCCATCTTTGTCTTTATTTATGTACCTTCCCTACAAATCACCAAGTTTCAAAATTACATCCTGCACACAAAGAACTGGAATGTTATGATAAATTAGCTTATCATTGTTTTATTCCTTACTGAATGGACATGTTGCAGCTCTTGATACCAGAGAAGAATCGGAAACAGCAAGGAACCTTTAAAGAACGAGAAAACATTATATATTATAGTGGTGTCATGATTAAGTATAAAAATTATATACTTAACTAATTTGCATTCGACATNTATAAAAATTATATACTTAACTAATTTGCATTCGACATTCGATTCGACCAAAAGAATCAAGAGCGTCAATTCTCAAAATATTCGTCGTGAAATAATTTATTTTTATCCCGGGTTACAGCTTTATCTACTGCAGGGATGGTGGCATACATACAACATACATGCATTCACGCTTTTTTAATTTAATTATAGCATTCATTTTATATTATTGTAATTGTAAGCAACTTTTACTTTTTTTGACTTATAACCATTTACCTGCTTTTGTAAAAATACTGAGTGATTGCTTTAAAATAAAAATATTTTTGTACTTGCTTTTTTAAAGTTAAAAGTTAGGTTTAATGTTTACCAAAATTGTAACTGAAGAAAATTTAATGTTTAAACAATCACAGAAATAGAGACATATGGTGAAAGATAAGATCTAAAATATAGAGAGGCTTAATTCCGAGAAAGTGAAAATAAGCGAGTGAATTTCTCTAGCCTGCCTGGCTTTGACAAGCGTCCAACTTGCCGCGTGTTGATGTGCATGTAACTTCATGAACTCCTCTTGAATAAAAAGGAGACCAAAAACAATGTATTGGGTGGAATATGAAAATCTAGCAAATAACACGTAAACATGCTCTATACCGCTTCCAACATTCAAGTGGACAACAGCATCCGCTCAGATGCTCCACTCCACACATGCACAATCAATAATTTTTATACATTTGTTTGTGATTAGTGATTGGGGAATTTAACCAAGCTTATCTGCAAGCTTAGTGTATTAATTGCAGACTTGCCAGAATTATAAGGATACTGACGCTGACGCTTATAAATTGTCGGGTAAGTGTTAATCAGGTACGTAGTAATTGAAAGAATAAAATATGTATTTATTAGAAAACAGACGGAAATTCTTTAGGAAACTTACCAAATATTTCCCTTCCACTAATGTTGCGCAGTCACTGTTGAAGAAATGAGAAATAAAACACGTTAAAAAGGTTTAAGCTGGAGAAGAGCAAAGGAAGGTCAAAAGAGTGTTCTCTCTTCAGATTCTGATCTGGACTGGAGCTAAGCTTGAAGACTGGATAGAGAGAGAGCTTACAGGCTAGCTAGTCCTTGTACTTGGAATTTAGTACTACGACTTTTTATGAGTTATATTATGTTTTATGGTGTATATCGGATAAACATACCGGCAACTCTTCTCCAGCCAGCGATATTGTAGTTATCTCTCTGTTTATGGGGTATAGAAGCTGCTATGTTGAATTGTAGAGAGTGTTTGCAGTAAGATGTTGATGGTGTTCCACCAGGATGTGATTAATCCGGCCGTGTGAGTTTGATTGTGCAACAACTCTCACAGCAACTGGTTTTAGAAATGGTTTGAGGAGGAAAGTGAAAGAAGGGTTGATTTTAGTTAGATACGTGCAGAGATTCTCATTCTAAGAAGTAGAACACTTTCATCTAGAAATGCTTGGTTTTCATGAGAAAGGAAATTTCATATGGATATGACGTGACTGACAGCCCAACACAAAACAAAATTGCTTTCAGATTTAATTATATATCCAACCACAATTTTGCACGTTACATAATATAATGAATTACCTAACCTAAACATATATGAATGCATAAAAATCACTCGCATAAAGTCACTCACACGTTTCACGTCATTAAATTACAGAACGCATGAGTATGGGAATTTAAAAGTACGCAACGCATACGTTAAAAGTTGTGCAAACGAGGGCTGCTTATCTGCCCAATTATCACAATGTAGTAAAGTTGTTTGGTTTTCTATTTGCAAACACTTCCAACTTCCGAATAAACAGAAAAGGAAGAGCAGGGAGAGCACCTGAATTAACAACAGTTTTTCATGGACGTGATTTAATTCTCAATACTGACGTAGAGGTACATAAAATATTCGTTTGCCTCATCTTTTTATGCATGTATTTTTTAAATGAAAAACGAAACCCATTTCACAATATGTATGTGTGGGCAATTGGTATTTGGGTTGGTTGATGGAGTGACAGTGACAGTTATTGGCACCTGAAAAAATATTGATCCTTAGTTTATGGATGAAATTCGCTTAATTTTTACAATAGTATATGGATAATTCTAAGGAATGGAAGGTTTTAAAAATTGTTATTAGGTAAAATATTTGCCGATTAAAATTTGATTTGATCTGGGGTTGCTTTTTATCTGAATGTTCATGCAAGCTTTCCATACTAAATTACTGTATATTACAAATAATAGGCACATAAACCTACCTGCTAATGATTGTCATGATGCAACGAAGGAAATCAAACTCCCTGCCTAGCTCGTGATAGTTGTAATAATTGTAAGTTGTAATATAAAATAGCAAATTTCACAACCAAGACATGACGTAAGAAACTAGCTTGATTGAATTTGGAAATACGTTACTGTAGCGTAAATTTGAATTTCCACATTTTTCTTTTGATGTTATTTATATACGACGTTATAACTCACTTCGGTACTTTAATACATTTCTTACTAATTAGTGACATTTTGATATGATGATTACCG
>JAHZNG010001134.1:0-16038 GCA_027744375.1 Orchesellides sinensis
GTCTCATATTTTTTCTGATTTCTAATAAATTTGTTTTTATGACTTTAGGGGTCCTTGAAGAAGCATATTTCTTCAATATTCAGTCATGCATTCCACTTCTAGAACCGTTAACTATATCCCGAGATGAAGCGCCATTAACTAGACGAGACGTTATCAATTCCCTTATTGTTACCCCAAATAAGGATTCTCTTCGCTTTCAAGGTGTGAATCTAAATGGCGCGGATTTGTCATATTTAGATTTACGAAACATCAATTTCAAGTAAGTCTCATTGATACAATATTTCACAGACGAATTGCTATTGTTGCTGTTGAGTTGAAACTAAATGTACAAACTTGTTTACTTCAGATACGCAAAGTTAAGGAACGCTAAGCTGTCTTACTGTAATCTCTCCTCTTGCAACTTTGAAAGAGCTGACATGACCGATGTAACAATGAACTGTGCTGTGTTAAGCGGGGTTCGGCTTAACGGAGCCATTATGGAAAATGCCAAATGTCTTAATTGCAATTTTCAGGTATACGAATATCTACATATCAGTTGTTTTATATTACCTATGTAAAGTAGTATATTTAAAACCCTACATATTTGATTGAATGCCTATTACAGGATCCCACTGGCCAGAACGCGAATATGGAAGGGGTCAATTTACGAAATGCTGTATTGGAAGATTCCGATCTTACTGGAGCAAATCTGAGGGTTGCTAATTTAAAAGGAGCAAATTTAAAAGCTACTATACTTCGTGGCGCAATTTTGGCTGGTTGGTAAACTATATTTATTAGTCTAACTTAAGGAGTTATTGCCGAATATTTTCCATCGGTTGCTGTAAAGTTGTTAAAAAATTAAACCACCTTTTCAGGTGCGGATTTGGAGAAAAGTGATCTTACCGGAAGTGATCTGCACGAGGCAAATTTACGAGGAGCTAACTTAAAAGACGCCGCATTGGAACTCATGATTAATCCATTACATATGTCACAGGCGATTCGCTAATCTTCAGCTTACAGACAATAATATGTCTCCTTTCAAAATGTATATATGATTACAAACGAGGAGCTAACTTAAAAGACGCCGCATTGGAACTCATGATTAATCCATTACATATGTCACAGGCGATTCGCTAATCTTCAGCTTACAGACAATAATATGTCTCCTTTCAAAATGTACATATGATTACATTATTACATCCGGATTGATATACTAGTTGTGGTAGCTTCAAAACTGACCAAAGTGCAGCTATAAAATGATTAGCAGTTTTTAAGAAACAAAATTTAATTGTATAATATATGCTCAAATATTCGAAAACCTTTCCATACTCCACAACGAGGTTCAGTCAAATCATCATATAGCATAAACTAGAGTAAAATGATATAGTTTAGTAAAAATTTGGTATTGTGTCTATATAAACAAATTCAAAAGCACAGTCAAATATAAAACATTCCAACGCATTTGCATTCTTTCCAGTTTAATTGAAACACCATTTTAATAAAAAGAGTAATTACTTACAAAGGTATGTCTTAATTAGTCATTCATTATGGTTATATTTAATTATTTCTCAGCGTCCAAAAACAAACGGTCTTTCTATCCATCCAGCTCTAAGATACACCTTCACAATTCTAAACCTCGCGAGAGAGAGAAATTTAGCACCATCTATTTAACATTAGCCTTCATTTAACACATATTATCATTTACCAGTTATCATTAGCAAACTACACAACAGCAATAGATGTACAGCCAAGCATATATAAAAGCAGATCTGTACTTAGTCCTGAGTCCTGATTTACTTGAATGAAGTGTGATTGTTCGTACGATATGTATCTGTCGTAAAGTATATGCATGTATTCCTATGTATGTGTTTATCATATGTGTATCTGTAAATGTGTTTACTCAGCATATGGCAGAGTACAGTAGTAAAGTACGGCTCAAATATAATACACACAAAGAAAGAAAAACTGGTGCGAGGGTGGGGTTGTGTTATTGGAAAAATAGTAATTAAAAGAGGTTTCATTAAATCTTAAGAGTTTAGATAAGTTTGATGACACCTCCTCATCACATTAGTTAAAAATAAAATATTGGAGTTTTAAAATAAATTGCTGAAGGTGTATGTGTATCTGTAAATGTGTTTACTCAGCATATGGCAGAGTACAGTAGTAAAGTACGGCTCAAATATAATACACACAAAGAAAGAAACTGGTGCGAGGGTGGGGTTGTGTTATTGGAAAAATAGTAATTAAAAGTGGTTTCATTAAATCTTAAGAGTTTAGATAGGCTTGATGACACCTCCTCATCACATTAGTTTAAAATAAAATATTAGAGTTTTAAAATAAATTGCTGAAGGTGTGGTATATTTTTAGTGAAAGTGTTTGGAGGAAAGGCTGTCATCTGTTGTGGAAGGAGGAATAAGTAAACAGGTGTTGTAGATTGTAGGAAGAAGAAGGGTGTGTTTTAATTGGAGTTTGGAGTTAAATCGCGATATTATTAATTTTATAAAGTTACCAGTTAATTTAGAATTGTTTTGGTGCAACAATGAAGGGGTGTATTTTCAATATTGATAATGGCTACCTGGAGGGTCTCTGTAGAGGCTTTAAAACTGGAATACTCACCCAGAATGACTACCTTAATCTGGTTCAGTGTGAGACGCTTGAAGGTTAGATGATAAAAGATAGTGGATTAAATTGTTAGTTATTGTTTGGAAGATGTTTATTGTGTTTATTATTGTTTAATTTTTAAAAATAGATCTAAAGCTGCATTTAGCGGGGACGGATTACGGCAACTTTTTGGCAAATGAGCCCAGCCCTTTATCAGTATCAACGTTGGATGATAAGTTGAGGGAGAAGCTTGTGAATGAATTTGTGCACATGAGGAATTGTGCTGTGGAGCCGCTTTCAACTTTCATGGATTTTATCACGTATGTTGAAATTAGAGAGAGATAGAATTTTAATATTGAAAGTATGTATTTTTGTAAATTTTAAGGTGGGGTGTGTAAAGTAGTAAAATCTTTGGTGCTTTGATTTAAATAGATACAGCTACATGATTGATAACATCGTGCTCCTGATTACTGGTGCTTTGCATCAACGGCCATTGCAAGAGCTGCTGCCAAAATGTCACCCACTTGGTTCTTTCGAGCAGATGGAGGCTATTCATATCGCTACGACTCCAGCAGAACTTTATAATGCTGTCCTTGTGGACACACCTTTGGGTAAGACATTTTTTGTATACAGGTCATGTGTCATGTGTAGTAGCAGACATTTCCGAAGAGATTAAATAAATTTTATTTTGTCTGCAGCTCCATTCTTTCAAGATTGTATCAGCGAAGCAGATTTGGATGAGATGAATGTAGAGCTGATCCGAAATACGTTGTACAAGGCATACTTGGAGGCGTTTTACGACTTCTGTAAAGATATGGGTGGGGAGACTGCAGAAGTTATGTGTGAAATTTTAGCAGTGAGTTAAAGATTTTTGTAAAGCAGTTATAAAAAACTATTATGTAAGGATTATGTCAACTGTTTCAAAAATACCTCTAGATTTCATGGAACGGAGAGGGATTATTATAATTGAGCATAATATCAATTGAATATGTTTTTGATTCCAGGTCAAACTCAATGTCAATGCATTCCTGAGACAGTTTCACTTCGGAGTATTTTACGCGTACTTAAAACTCAAAGAGCAGGAGTGTAGAAATATTGTTTGGATTGCCGAGTGCATAGCGCAGCGACACCGAGCTAAAATCGACAATTACATTCCAATTATGTAAACGGTAGCAGTACAGTGTATAAAACAAATGATATGTATCAACGCATGCGTAGCTTAATACACTGAAGTCAGAATCAGGATTACCTTGTTATATTTCGTGCAGTTTCCTGTTCTTAAATCCAGTAATGATAATCATCCCAACTTAGTCAATAGTTAGAGTAGTGTGTCAATATTTAATAAATAATATCATATGATTCTGATGTACTTAAATGTTTTTCCGCATTATCTACGTGATTTCGTTTGAGCATTTGGATGTACAAACCAAAATTATTTTAGACTTAAAGATTTGGGATTTAATTTGAGATTAATACGACACAATAATTTTGACGATACAATTTTTTGGAGGATGCGGCAGGTACTAACTATAGGAGCATCTTACCAGGGTAAGGAGTCACTGTTTAGTATTGGGAAATTAGATTTCGCTGGAAGATACGTTTCAAATGAATACACAAAACTTTCCCTTAAGTTTCCACAGGGTATCCTCTCTACGTGCATCAAGTGCCATACGGTTATCCGGAATTGATTCTGTGTAAAGTAAAAATGAAAATGTAGTATTGCTATGCTGAAATGTAAAAATGTAATGGCTTCTTATTAAACCTATTGGAAATGTGAAGGATCACCTTTCGTAAGCAAATGTAGGACCAGTGCTGATCTCGAACTTGCTTACAAATACTTCGAAGTTTAAGACCATCCGTGAATGTTATTAAAGGAGGTATTTTGGCTATTTGAGTTGGGAGCCCTAAAATACAATTTATTTTGTATTATTATTATTACTGCTGTTTTTTAAAGTTTATTTAAGTTAATAATTTGAATTCGTTTCGTGATAACCGTGGGGTCTGAAGAGATTTTTAGCTTCATTAGTAATCCATAACATATCATTGCCCCTGTAAAGTTCTGTCAAGAAGAGAAGTATGTCAATGTGTAACTTTAATGCGAAATGGTGAGTTAAAATCGAGTATTGCATTTCACGCATAAATTGAATTAATTACTTGGTGGCTTCGGCCCGTTTTGATGTCGAATTTCCTCGAGTTTTCCCAGTACTGTATCACTCAGATGTAAAATTGAATGCACATTTGGAAGCATTGCTAGGCAGTTTCCTTGTGACGCTAACAAGTTAAGTATGCTCTAATGGCACATAAGCAAAGTATAATTAAAATGAGCTCTTATAACCTTAATATGACTTTTGCATTAGTACATTGAAAACTGGTTACGCATAAGTACTTTGATTCGACGATCATCCTCCAATATTTTAATGGTGTCATGAGGCTTAGTTGGTGCTTTTACAGCAAGAAAGAGGGGTTTAAGGGAAGTTTGTGAGCGTTTATACATCAAAACTTCTCCATTTGGCTTTACAACTTTTCTCCTTTTTCCAACAAGTGGAAAGTCCGATATATAGGGAGATATTTTTGGCAGGGGCGGAAGCGGTCGGTCCCATTCAGCGAAACCCAACTCTGAAGTCGAAACCAACATTAAGAAGCGGAAAAGATTTTGCTATAATAGGAAAATGGAAACTTACTTCGTGTTCCCAAATCAGACACTCCAAACCCGGTTTCCTGTTGACGTTTAAGGATCTTGTCTCGTGGTTCAGGTATACTTGTACCTTCCAAGTACATTTTTTCTATTGAATGCATTGTGTCATACATCTCACAATACAACAGAGCAGAATAGAAGAGTTGCTCCCTTTGAGTGTAGCCTGAATCGTCGGCATCGTCTTTGCTTTTTCCTTTCGGGGGCCAGGGGTCATCTTCTACTATTTTTGGTAGTTGATAGAGCCTATCAACCACGTTTTTCTTCTTGTTTACTCCAGTTTTCGACTGAGTACTTGCTTCTTCGTCTTTTTCTTTACATTCGATAAACTCTCGTGGTAAAGCATCTGCAAAAATCATAAAATAATTTATATCCGGTATAAGGAGTATGAATGATGTTACAAAAGGAACACAAGTAATTAGTAGAGACATACCTTGGATTACACCTTTCTTTTTAGCAAATGACGGATTTCCAGCAATAAACATAAAGTGAGAAAATGACCAGCCTTTCGGTGAAATTGGAACTCTTCTTAAAACTTCTTTGACTTCATCTTCTGTTATACCGGCCCCTAACCCAGATATAGCTTCATAGAACGAATCCATTATTTCACAGAGAGGTTTACCAGTAGCCAGCAGCTCTTTCGCATCCACGACTGCCTGAATCTACATTTACAAATATGCAGATTGCACAAATGCTTTCCTTAAAACTTAGTATCAATTTTTTATAATGTAATCAAAAATCACGAATAACTCACCTGTGGGTCCGCCAGCTCAATTAGCCATCCTGGGAAAGCAACGTCTCCTCTGCCAACCCTCACTCCCTTCATGAGATTACCAGGACCCATTCCGGTTTGACTGTCCGTCTCCACTGTTAATAAAATCATGTTTTAAGTACATTTAAATTAAATATACTTGCACATGTTTTTCTGTCTTAAATATCTTACAATATCGTCCAGTTGTGGATGGCTGAGGTGCAAATGGCAAAACGACTTCTTTTGGTATGCATTTTGGCTGCATCGGCGACTTCAGGCATGATCCCCGCTTCTTTTGTCGCAAATCCTCAAAACTAGACCCCTTCACGTTCGCAATTTTAAGTTGGCGTTTCTTGAACAGTTCACCGTATGGTGGTAAGGGATTCTCCTCACTTGGAGGAGCATTAGTTTGCACATCGCACGCTTCCTCCTATGATCATGAAAACATAAAGGTAAGCTTTGCTTTTGAATGTCTCGTCTCAACAACTTACCTAAAAGTTATAAAGGAAGTTTGTATTGTAAAATCATAAGTACTCACGGCAGGCATATTAATACAATTTTGATATCCACTGGAAATTTTGACAAAACAAAAAGTTTACAAAAATTTGGTGACAGTTATAGCATCTCAAATTTTGACCTCAGCACCAATTCAGCTATGGAGCCTATGCAGGTGACTAGAAATGGGATCTGCCAATTTCGGTAGATCGTGATAAAAATTTGATAATAATTGAAAATATACATATGCGCCTTTAATTAAAGGATTCCTATGACGATGAAGCGTACCTTATGGATTAGATTCTTTATCGCATCATTGGTCTTATTCTTATCTATCTCCTGGTCCTGGTGCGACTTTGGAACGAGCAATTCTCAGAACGACTAAAGCTGGTTTTTGCATATCATACGGCTGCTAAAACGCCTGAGCATATCGTTTATCATAAAAAACAAAGACTTTCTCCTCTACAGGGCAAACGCAACATGTAGAACCACACATACAACATCATATTCGGCTTTCTCCACTTTACTCAAGAAATGATGTTGAAAATTACAACATAGGCATTTGAGCGAGTAACAAACTGCTTTCGGATAGAGTAGCAAAACGCAAACGCATCGCAAACGCAAACGCATCTAGTGCATGACTAGACCACAGCTTTTCCACGCAGTCGTCTTGATATTCGCTGTCTTACTATTTTCTCTTATTATAATTACAGTCTTACTATTCGCTGATTTTCGTCGTCTTACTATTTATTCGCTGTGACTAAACTTACTGGGCATCCATTGGCTATAGTATCTTGGCATAGAGTAACTCTCTATGACTTCATTCATGATTTCATTCATAAAAAAGTTGACTTCCATTTGAATGCATGTAATTGGGGTGACTTGGGAAAATGACTACGACTATTGGATGGACTATACAATACAATTACAACTTAAGTACTCTTTGACGGCTTGCCGTATTGACGAATCCACATATTTGAAGTATTCATATTGTACAATTGTACTACAACTACAGCAGTAGATCGCAGTCAGCTTTAGGTGAAAGATACCAAAACCCCTACAAAATTAAATTCCAATTGCAACTATTTTCATTACAAATTACGTGTATGTTAATAAGAAAATGTGAAACATTCTGAAATTGCGATGGAATATGGAATGGATAAAAAATAGATGAAAGCAAGGGGTACAATTATCCCATCCCTGATATCCATTTCTAAACAATTCACAAAAAACATCCCCTCATTTAGACCCAGAATGATTTTATAATTTCTATTTCTACCACGACAGGATAAACTCCCCACTCCCATGATTTCAATCAACGAAATTCCAATGCTGCGACAAGATGGTTTTGTAGGATAATAAGACCATAAATATGTATGAACATTACGTTCAGAACGAGAAAGAAAGATTAATTTTACAATTGATTTTGAACATTGGTTCCTTTCAAATATGATATTTAATATTCATAATAATTCACAATACATATCTAAATAAATGAACAGCGTAGGTTAATATTTTAATACATATTACTGCGATTTCTTGCTTCGGTATGGACGACACGGGTATTTCATCAGTGTAAGCGCGAAGTGAAAGAAGTTAATCAGAAGTAACGAGGTCAGAAACGGAGATATCGCTTTTTTAAATATTACAATGTAACTTATAGGTAGATAATGACAATGAGAACACGAGAACAAAAATGGCTCTTTTACAATTAATTAATGTACGACATCAAAATACCAGTTTCATAAGGATTTCATTTTTACAAAAATCACTGTCAAATACATTTGAAAAGAAATATCATTTATTACATTTTCGTTTATCAGTCAAACCGATCAGTTGTTGTACCTGATTTTACGGTTTAAAAATATCAAACAAATTAAAAATCTAATTGAATATGGATTGTGTTTTACTTTACTTACCACTAATGTGCTTCTCACAGCATAATATTTCACAATATTACTTACACAATTTCACAGGTACAAAACGTATGTTTCTTCTCGCACTCGATTGTTTTAACGGAATTTAACGTCATGTTTACTCACAAATATTCCTCGTGATTAAGTTTACTGCGGCGGTCGTGTGCAATGGTAACACTTGACGAGGTAGCAGCGATGTTGCTCAAGACTTGACCAATTATCTGAGGATCAACGTAAATATTATTATTTGGAACAGAGCCTCTGGTTGCTGCTGAGTCTTCCAGGTTGCACCTATTGTAAAACTGTGGAGCACTAGAACTTATGGAAGCGTGGGATGTCACAGAATAAGTATGAGGATCAGACATTGCGCTCTGGACATTGGTAGCACGACTGGCAGTGCCATTACTACTGTTGTTGCTTCTACCTCCTCCACTACTCCGCCCACTCCTAGCACCTCTACTACCACGACCGTTGCCATTAGGATTTGGACTGTACGTTCTACCAGAAGCTCCATTCGTAATACCAGCACCAGAAGGGGGAGGTGGAGTCTGGTTATTACTGGAATTTGAACGATCTGATCTCCTTGTGGGTGCCCGAGCACCATCCCTTGTGTCTTGCTCATCTTCGTCATCAGTTTCTCTCTCGTCGCTATCATCACCAATAAGAGCCTCCTCTTCTTCCCCAAGTTCCATGTCATCATCCTCATCAACTTCTGCAGAGTAATCAGAATCGTAGTCCTCATCTTCTTCTACAGACTCATCATCACTATCAGTATTAGGAACTTCATTATCAAGAATTGGAGAATCAGTAGAATTTTGAGCCCCTGAGGTCGGATTTACAGGACCTGTTGCCCCATGGAAGCTAAATCCAGATGGCGGATATTGGCCGGGTACACTGGCAGTCTGTAAGTTGCTAGACGCAGAGGAATTGCCTCGTCTTCTTCTACCCGACGATCCTGAGCTCTGAGAAGGTGGGGGAGAGCCATTATTGGTTCCTCCAGAAGAGCCTGGACCCGCACTGTTACCAGTAGTTCGAATCCCAGCTACTCCTTTTTTCTCCCCAGTAATATCTCTTTTGATACGACGAGACACGCTTCGATTATTTGAACGATACTGAATCATATCTTTAAAGTCTACTACATAAAGGTGTCCAGCGAGCAACAGCTGGCAGGAAGGTTGATTTGATGAAAATGCACGCTCCAAATCTTGCATTGTCCTTTCATCGTATTGCCACCAACCTAAGTATATAATTTTACAATTAAACAACTAATAACACACAGCTTCTATGTGCTAATGGAAAAACGTAAACATTGATACTTACCTCCACTTCTCGACTCATAATACCACTGGTATCCATTAGCTAGTTTAGCCTCTTTGTACAACTGACTCACATCTTTCAGCTGCGGATTGGTTAAGACACTGTACGGTATGGTGGCACGACATATGGCACACTTACTATTGGGACCTTGCATTGCCACCCCTTTAATGCAAAGAAAGCAGAAGATATGATGACAAGGTAACTCCACAGGATGCATACAAGGTTGCAAGCAAATCGGGCATTCTAACGATCCCTGACTGTCTGGCTTCACCTCTGACGAACCTTGGCTAGTAACTTCCGCGTCTGTACCAGTCACAGCACTATTATCTTCCTGTAAACCCGCCATGACCACTTCCAATCCCAACTCCCAACCGCTGTAACTTAAAACACCAGCGTAACTTTTCCTGCAATCACACAATAATAATCAATAATCACACATTAATCAATTACACAACCCAACTATAATACTCCACATTATACAAATTTCAAAAAAAAAATTAACCTTTAATGTTATCAATAACAGCGTCAGCCAAATTGACGCTCAGCATTATCAACTTGTACACTGCCCACAACCCCAAGTCTGTTCTTAAAACATAGCTAGTCTTTTTATTGAAAAGACCACAAGGTTAATACATCAGCACACTATCTATTTCTGCATACGTCGTCTTCCATTTAAATCGGGAATGTTATAACAGCTGACTGACGCCCTTTTGATGTTTCATACACGCTATTAACTTTCCCCTAGACTGGTGGTGGTCACAAATAACGATAACAGCTGATGTCACCAAATCCTACAATAACAACCCAACCAGACATTCAAATTACATGAAGACCTTCACACACCAATACATTAAAAAACCTTATAATTTTTCACAAAAATTAAATCCTTATTATTATAACTAATCCTTCAAACTTACCAAACAATCTTTCACCACAACTCAAACCAACCAAACAGCTGATCCCAACTAACAGTCGACCAAACCACCAACCACCAAAAAATCACCTTCTTCACACAAACTTTCAAACAAAATTTTCTTTATCCAGACCAGAAACACAACTGTTAAAGATATTTTCATCAGCTGTTAACACCTCAAACAAGTTTCTTCTTACTGGGCTTCTTCCTCTTCCTTAATATTCCAACCTTCTACATATTTTTACAGAGATGTAGTTTCCATTGAACACAATATTGCACTTGCACAAAGACAGTCATACGTACACCAACGAATTGCGAACGACATTAATTTCTTCCTTGATTGCAATTTACGACAGCAGCGATATCATTCTCAAGTGTTTGTAATGTAAATCAGGGCAGAATGAGTATTCGTATATCGGTCATTCTTATGCTTAGGTATTCTATTTATCTCTGGCCTTCCTTCCTTTTTTGATGACAAAATATTTGCATATTTTGTATGTGTAGCTGTATAGCATTGTATATAGTGCATATAAAATGCATAGTGCATTTATAGTCATTCATGTAATGCAAATTAAAAGCAACAAGGACGTTTTATTATTACATGCACATTAAGTAGGAAATGTACAAACCCTAATTTAAAAAAAACTAGTGTAGGCCTCCAATTATGTACAAGTTTAAAGTGTACGTTTAAGGCCACAGAAATTTTAGATTGTGTATAAGATATCCATTTAGGAAATATTGTACTGATGTAGTTTATAGTTTTTAGGGTAGGTGACGCTTCTAGTTTAAATGGGGTTAACAAAGGAGGTTAGCTTACATTACCCCGTATGTATTTTTACCCTTAGGGGGTGGCTTTAGTTTCAACCCTTATTCATGCAACTTATATTGTTTTGGGGTACTAAAAGTATGCTTTTATTTAAATGAAATCGTGTTAATTGTAATTAGCGAGTGGATGATGGTAATTAAAGAATAACCGTTTTTACGGTTAAGTATCAAAACATCGAATAGGAATTCGCATGGAGTGAAATAATATAGCGTTTTTGTTGTGATTTTTATCAGTTTTATTTAAATTTGCAGATTGACAGTTTTTTATTATTTTCATACGTAATACAGCAACGATACAATATCAGTGCGTAAAAAAAATTATCTACAATCTACAACGTTATATAACTAACAGCGAAATGATGGCAACTTGATTCAAACATTTTTATACATACATGTAATACATACTTAATTATACCAAAAAAAACTTCGTTGTTTCCAGAATCAGTTGCATGCTTTAAGTTTTATTAAATTTCCAACTTAGTTATCCAATAATAACATATTATATATGTACAGACAAAATTACATAAAAAGCAAATAAAATGATTTAATAGTATTTACAAATTATAATGAATATGCAACTCTTGTTGAAGCTTCCAGAGATAATCAATAAAATCATATAAGCTGGTTTACTAAATGTTTAATATTAAAAATGTTTACTACACGCGTCATGTTACATACAAACAAGTTTCTTTATTCATAACATAAGTTACATATATAATGTAATATGTATGGCGATTTGTTTTGTGAATAGTTTTCATTAAGTAATCTACATAGACGTAATCAAACTCTGCTCATCTCCAAATCATTATATAGACGCAACTTATGCTGCTGCATAACGGAGCTTCATGATAAATGATAAAATAAACCATCTTATCAAAATGTCATATATGCATTATCTTTAACCAAAACAACGTCTTAGTGTCTAGAAGGACATGGCTGAATGTAACAAGACATGAAACTCTGGATAATAGCAAAATAAATGTTAGTTACATTAAGCAGAGGTCAATCAGTCTTCAGTATGTTGGTATGCTAATTGTAAAGTAAAAAATTGTATGATATAAAAACATCCTTCTTCAAGGCTTTTGATAAAAGGAACAAAATCATATGAATCAGGCTCATGTTGTATGTTTACAAGTACAGCGTTGGGGTAGAAGACTTTCTAGTACGTGGAGTTTTCAATGGGACTTTTTGAAGAATTTCAACGGGTGGAGGTGGCGGAGTATGAGCTGCATGATGATGACTTGGCACTACCATATCAGTAAGCTTCTTCTTTACCCCTCCAATAAGCCCCCCTCCTCCACCACTGTTTCCTCCAAATGAGTTATTGCCGCTGTGGTGGTTATTGAAGGAATCATCATTAAATGCAAGATTGGTCAGCGACTTGGGTCTAACAATTCCTTTACTCTTGCCACTGGCCTTCAGATTCATATTTAGGTTTAACAAGTTTAGGTTCAAGTTAAGACCTGAGCTTTCCCTTGCACTATTGACATTGCTAACGCTAACATTAAAGGCATGATGACTGCTGTGAGGGAAACAACGAAGACGTTGCGAGGAGGCACCAACCCCAATCACACCTCCGCTGGCAGATACCCCAGATTCTAAACTACTTCTATTTAAATCATTCATAGATTTATATCGACAGTCAAAGATTGGGGATCTCCTGAAAACAATACGATTGGCTGGACTCCCACTGAGACCTTTGCCTCCCAAGTCAGTGCCCAATATACCCCCGCTGGAGTTGCAGTGATTAGCACTGCTGGTGCTGTTATGCTTTACATAAAGATGCTGTTTTGGCTTTTTCTTTTCTCCTGCCGATGATGAACTCCCGTATGAACCTCCTGAGCCACTGGTATTTGTTGGTGTGGTGTTAATGGAGTTCCCAGTGGAACCCAAGCTATAAGGATATGCGTTATGGTGGTGATGATGGGAGTGGTGGTGACCATTATGACTGCTGTTGTGGGTGTGCTCCTTGTTAGTATTGTCTCTGCTTGTTGGTGTTATTACAACTGCGGCAGGATTGCTTACTGAATTAGATCCAAACCCATACTGGGGTCCAGTGTAATTATTGCTGGTTTTCTGGCATTTGAGTCTTTGCGAGTTTTCACTACTTCGTATTTGTATTTGAACGCTACCCCCATTATTATGGATTTCATTTGTGATTTCTGCATCAGTTTCACCCCCAGGCATTCCCTCCGATTCAGATTTTGCCAAATTCTTTGAATTTTTATTACTTACACTGACACTCACACCTCCGGGTGGATTTAGGAAGAACATGTTTTGTTTTGTAGGAATAGTCTCGATTGGGGGTGGTGGCGGTGGCTCATCGTAGTCTGAATCAGAAGCATCAAGTCGATCCAGAGATTTACTGGACAGCAACCTGCCGTAAGACACGCGATGTTTTGGCACTGGTGGAGGCGGCACACTCCCAACAATCAAGTCTGGTTCATTATGACCTGGTGGGGTGGTGATGGTCACGATTGTTGTTGGGCTTGTGGGAACTCCTGATAATTTATCATGATTTGAAGAACTGTGATGGTGATGATGTTGATGAGAAGATGATCTTGCATTGTTTCTGCTATTAAGATGAGCAGCCTTATTATGATGGCTTGAACTTTTATTTTTATGGTATTGAGAAGCTTTGTTGCAATCAAGCTTTAGAGGAATCTCTTTGTTCTTTTCGTTGTTGGAGATTACGTTATTGCCATTATCCATGTTATTTTGGTCAGTGGTGATCCTTGTTGGCGGAGGTTTGATCCCACGGACGTAATCATAAATTTCATCAATATCCTCATAATCTTGAGCTTCAGGAATCTCGTCATATGCACTGTCATTAGTGGAGATAACAACAGAACAGCCATTTTTCTCAGACTGTGAGCAATTGTTTTCACCAGGGCTTGAACTGCTCCCATTGTGTGGATGACCATTAATGGGTATGATTGGATCCGGAGCGGCAGGTGTTAAAAACAACGGAGGTGCATAGGCTTTCCATTGTCTCCCATCAAATCGAAGTTCCTTTTTTAGATTGATGTCGTAAATCTGAAATAAAGAAAGAAAAATATGAAACGGTACTTGGTGAAATCTGATTTTTCATCATTTACTTGACAAAGCTTGACTAAATGTGGGATTTGACTGAATGAAAAATTGTAATACACTACATAATGAAGTTTACTGTCATCTTAACTGTGGTTCAAGGTGCGATGTTACGTTACAGCACCTACATGTGCGTGACATAAAATACGGCATGATTAATGCTCCCAATAAATTGACGCTTTTGAATACTTACTTATGTCATTTTAATTTATCTAAATGCTTGAACGTCATAGATAGTCTTTAGAATTTTTTTGGGAGTTATTTGAAATCATTACGAACTACAAGTAAGCATGAATTGTATAACAAGATTTAATTTATCTAAATGCTTGAACGTCATAGATAGTCTTTAGAATTTTTTTGGGAGTTATTTGAAATCATTACGAACTACAAGTAAGCATGAATTGTATATCAAGAGAAAGCAATGCATACATTCAAAAGACCAACAATAAGAAGAAATTACACAATTTGAAATGTATACGTTCAACCAGTGTGTACCTATTTCAGTCCATACAGAATTGTTAGAATTAAAACAGACTATTGCATTGCCATTTCCTCATATATATTTAATTCCAAGTAAACCTTTAAAAGAAGAAAGTCACTACTGATACGCTGATGGTCTAATTTTAAGCGAGGTTCTTTATGTGCATCAATGAGGAATGCACGAATTTTGAATGTATAACAATAGGTCATTAGTATCAGTAACAATAATTCACCAAGATGTGAGTGAGACAATTCGAATATCATGTTACAAGATCTAACGCGTTAATATTTTATGAATTGCCGATTACCACATATTGAATTGACGCATATATAAATGCCTTTCGCGTATGTATGCATGTGACTTTCAAAACAGACAAACGGTTATAAATGACATCATATCACATCGTTGACAGACATCTGCGAAGAAACTAGTTGACGTAAGACGTTATACTATGGAAGCAGCGAAAGCAGATGCATGAATTCACCTGATATACCACTTAAATATTTTTCTTCATATAACGATATAACCATCCAAATATACCCTTTGCGTACGTAAGATCATCAAAAAATACCCTATATCGAACTTTTTATTTTATACCATAAAAATATCCTCCTTGGATTTTTTGGTAGTACAAAATATTCTTCATGGATATTTTTGTTGTTATGCGTAAAAACAGGGATAAAACGGTTCTATTTATCGACAGATTTTCCTGACTAACGAACTTGACTCCTACTTTTATATGTTCTACATATACCTATGCCAAATTTCATGTGCTTCGGTCAATTCGTTTTTGAGTTATCGTGTCGACGGACTTACAGACACACGTCAATGGTAATCACATAAGGCATCTTCAGCTTCGCTTTCGCTGCTAAATAAATGGCAAAAAAGAATTTTCCAAATGTTAAATGCTTTCATGAAAGTAAAAGTAGGAGAGCATTTCTTTGTCCTTCCATTGTTACATTCCATATGAAAATGCAT
>JAHZNG010001135.1:0-12372 GCA_027744375.1 Orchesellides sinensis
GGATTTTTCTCTTTTGAGAATAGTTTTTTTCTATTTGGTGTATGTTTTGTAGACTACTAGCAAGATTTGATCTCAAGACCAGTACAATAGTCATGGTTAGACGTAAACGTTCGTTCACACTGCAAAGCTTCTATGCTGTACATTGCTGGACTAAAACTAAAATTCAATACTTTCATTTTTCTGGTAAAGTTGAGATCACCGACGTGTTTGTCATTAAAAAGATGTAGTAGTACATTATACATAGTTTTAGCAATGAAGAATGATGTAACAAAAGTTTAAAACGTTTTAATAATAATTAGTAGTATGAGTTAAAAATATTTTGATTACTATTTCTCCCTTTTTATACTTACTCTAACAAAGGTTCATGACGAATGACATTTCCGTCTCAAAACAAAACGTAGACGGATGGAAATCAGTACTGTGTAGATATAGTCTCTCCTGTTGACGACAACAATTGTACCATGATGTACAGGTAATATTCACCGTGTGCTATAGACTAAAATTGGAATTTAGAATTTGCTTTCGCCCGTATTTCCGTGATTCCCACTGATATGACTGGTTGCATATGCAAAGAGATGAGCTAAACCTCATTTTCATCTGGCTCTTCGGTTCCCTATAGTAATCTACTCTGCTAGCAATTCTGCTGAACGAGCTTTGCATACTTAATGAAACGGCACACGGTGATAGTAGAGGCATCTTCTGCATGCCTCTACTTCATGAAGATGCATGGAGTGGTACAATTTTCTACAATCATGCTGAAGATTATTATGATGCGATGATGGTTGCAAACATCTGACGTAAAGTCCTAAAATATGCATATGAATGTATACATAATACACTTGTATAAAACTACTACTTGCATAATATATTGTGTTATGTGCTGTGTGCAGTGCAATAATAATAATAACAATAATGGAAATAATATCATGGAAAAATATTCACAGGAGGTTTGAAGACAGGATCCAGATTATTATAATAATTATTTGTGATAAGGATGAGATACAAGATCTCTGTAAAACTCACTTGGCGCAGCCACACAAAAACAAGGAAAAGTAAGCATTCCATACAATTCCAATCTATACACAACATGCCGGGATTGCCGGGAGTTTGCCTGTTTTGTCTTTTAAAGGATAGCGTATTTTATATAATTTTCTACCCTCCCACATACCACTAATTCATAAGCAATGTAAGAGCTTTCAAATTACAATAAAAACATTTTTACATACATACATTTAATTTATGATGAATTGTAAAAGAACACACATATTTTGTACCAACTTAATAAACACTTTTGGCAGAATAACGCTGAAATCACAGAATTATACCTTTGTCTTCAATATAATTAAGTCCTTTTTAATTAATACGTACTACATAAAAGTAAGCTCGAATGTGCATCTGTCAAAGTCAGTTTTAAAATTGTAATAGCCAGCATATGAACATGCCTATGTATTTTCCTCAAGTGTATAGAAGACAGAGCAGAGAAGCTTGATATATTTCACAGTGCAATTTTTTCTGCTAGCTGGTAGGCTATCATTAAAGTAAATTATATGCATGAAAAATTATTTTTCGATTTGCGGACAGAGATATGTTTACATACATTCTCAAATTAGTATTCCACCAGTTTACATTGCAAGATTAGCTACCAACCAACCACTTTAGACGAGGTTTATCGGCAAATCGGAGAGCCGAGTTAAGTATATTAAGTAGGAGTGCCCCTTTCCGAAAGGCTACAAAAGGGTTTTGTTACTAACATACGTAAAATACGTTGATTTGCAAGAAAAAGTTTTAAAAACATGAACATTTTATCTTGAATACATAGCCTTTCTGCTTGTGATCCGTCGTCACGCTGCCGTTCTACCTAGGAATAAATACATGCATACTTGTAAATTCACGATGTGTGTGAGCGATGATCGATTACTATAATTTCCAATGACTTCTTCCTGTTACTTCAACATCAATATTAGAATCCCTGGTCAAATCATTTTCATTCAATATATTAACCGCTTACTATACGCATATTTTCAAGCGTTTATTTATTTTACTTCTCTTCTGAATTCTGGATCATGCAGTCAGCAATGAAGCAGATATTTATGAGGACGGTACATATAGCGTACATTCTCCATCTTTTCTTACACCGAAAATGCAAAACGTTACCTGTTAGCACACTACTCATATACATATAATATGTAATTGTATAATGATTGGTGAACGGACGAGTTTTTCTGTATTCCTTCCCTTCTCCTGCTGTGTAGTTTAGTGTGTGAAGAACAACGAAAACCTTCAATTATGTCCAACTTTAATTTCCATGCTTCCCTGCCTCTATTTGAGCTGGCTACGTTTTTCTTTAGAATGATTAATGATTATAAAATTATCTGGAGCTTATCAGTTCTTTTCGTCTCTTCAACTTCCACAAAAATTTTGTATTTAACTCCTCCAAGCGGACCAATAGCCACTGTATTTCGCTCTATCTAGTTAGCATGTATACTGTTTTGAAACTGAAGCCGTTGGAAAAGATTATACAAGTCTGATTTCCACCATGGCTAATATCTTAAACACATGTGCAATCAAAGACGTTCATATTGCTTACTAAAAATTAAATACAGCTGATTTAAATTCTACAGCTGTCCCATTCAAAACCTGAAGAAGGAAACTGTCTATATATGAATACGAATGAAGTAATGATTATTATGTATGTATACTTAAATACTTTTCTTTTCCGAAGGGAAACTAATAATTTCTGCGTTGCATGCAAGCATTCTTATGAACAATTCAATCCATTTTTCAAATGCTCACTTCTTTTACCTTTTCTTTCGCGTCTTCGAGCACATTAAAATAAAAAAATTAATGCTAAAGTAATGGGATGATTATAGGTGTAGTTAGCCAACCGATCAATGGTAGCATAACATGTGTGTGTAAGCTTTTTTGAATATTTCTATCCCCAAGCTCCGTGTACTGACCACTTGTGATAAAAAAAAATTCAACATGAAAAAGCCGTCGGCGAAAGGTGTACATATTGTTATAAACGTACGTATGCAAAATACTTTTTATAAGAGGAAGCTTTTGTGGACGAATGAGGTGTTAGGATTTGATTGGTACATTCATAAATTCAAATTCATCATGTTATTCATGCATACATGCTTTGGTTCCTAAAAATACCAGCCATTTTTATATTCGATACGTGTTATTATTACAAGCCCAGTTTAATTTTAGACAGCCAGCATGGCCATCAATCAATCTTAATTTTACCAAGCCTTTTGATCACCAACTATGAAGCTGATTTACACCTGGTTTTGATTGAACTTAACAGGATGAAAATAATCACTTGATGCCGGTACCACCGACAATGAGGATAGCAGAGAGTTGATTGTGTTAAGGAATGCTTTTTAAAGTTGAAAATTATGTACTCGCCTGTTGTGATGGGGGAACAACAGAAGTGGTAACTTAAAAAAAAGGTGTCATCTCTCCAAGAGCTAAAAGGAAATTTAATGGTAAACTCCAGAGGTGAATCTGGAAGACGCACACAAAGAGTTAGTTAGAAGCATCATCTCATTCGCCCTCTGAGCTTCGTTTAAGATCACAAGAGAGGAGAGGAGGAGTCCTTAAAATCATCAGGCACCACCAACCCTTACTCATTTTCTTCATTATTCAAACAGGTGCCATTGTTAGAGTTTGTTAGAGAGTAGAAACACTTTATCTACAGAAAACGCTTGGCTTATTTGTGTATTACTTTTTTATGAAAAAGAGGTGAAGTAACAGCAGCAGTCAAAACGGGTAGGACAAAACGCACCGTAAAAAGAGAGGCATAAGGAATGACTATTTAAAATCAAATTATTTATACAACGTAAAAGGGTCAGGGTGGTCCTTATCTCATTTGTAGGATACCTACGGTCTTGGTTTCCTTTATTCTCCGTTAGTGATGTACAAACAGGAGCGAGTTTTTTTGAACGGTATGTTATGTATGAGGAATAAAATTTATATTCATCCCTACAATAAATTTCTCCTTAATTTTTCCCTTTCCTTTTTCATTTATAATTTTTCTACTATTATTATTTTTCCAGTGTATGCGTGCATATTTTTTTCACTTTTGTTACTGGCTATTCAACGTCGTAGCACAAGCACAAGGTGTTCGTTTTCCCTACGAAAAGAAAGGAGACTTCCAGGGACTCGCAGTATATATAAAGGGTAAAGAGCTGTACATATAAATACATTGTGGATAATGTGTCCGTGGCACGGCATGGTTCGTAATTGTAAATTGTATTCACAATATTGTATTTCACAGACAAAAATCAAACCAAAATGGAATGGATAGTTGATGTTGTGTAATGTAAAGCACGATGCCTGTTGAGAATGTGTATATCGAGTGAAATCTTGGGGAAAATTCTGGATTTCTGGTATAAGTCTAATGAAACTTGAGTAGGAGACAAGGAAGCAACACCAGCTGGAGATCTGTCACAAAGCTCTCTAGTTATCTTATCTTTGATAATAATGAATGATAACACAAAAGTAGCCAACTTATTTTTTATTTAGTGGCATGTTACAATCTAGAAGTTCTTGAGACAATATTAGATGAACACTGGATTTAAAAATACCCAAAGGAAATTTTGATTATTACAATGAAATTATATGAAGTAAAACCTTGACCCTGTTGATGGTTAGAAAGCAAACATGTTTTTAAAAAATGCTTATATTAGTTGGAGAGTAGTTGTTGTATGTCTACATATCTGAGATAATGCAACTGACGAAGAATTTAAGTTCCTGTACCTGATTGATTATCCATTTTCCATACGCAACTGCAATTAAAGGGAATATGTAGCTTCAAGATTAATATGACATGTTTAAGGCGAATTTCTCATCCGTCTACCATAGTCATAGTCTTTTTTATGAAGTTGTTCTGTAAAAGTAGTCATACTTCTATATTTAATATTCTTCGCACTGCTAAACTACACATTATGTGAGCTTCTCTGAGAAATTGTGCATGTGTAGAGAGGAGGTAGGAAAAAATTTGCTTTCCATCCACACTCCATAAATAAGACTCCCATGTATTTTCGCGTGATTTATCACCCCAGTTATATAAAAAAAGACTCTGCACACAGTCCATGTTCTATTATTACTGTTATCATCATCTTAAGCTTTGGTGGAAGGAATGATGTACTGGAATCTTAACTACCCGCTTCTGGCATAGAACTCATACTCAACTACCCGCTCCTTGCTCTTTGCTACCCAATACCACTCATTCAGTTCGCCCAGGTTCGCTTCATCTTACTTTTTACTTGGATGCTCCTTGAAAATAAAGAATTTATGTTTTATTCTGGAAACACATACATAATATGTGTACAAAGGCATAACTACAAAATGTGATACCCGTTCGTACTGTGGTATATATGCAAGTGCAAAAGTAAGAATTTTTTTTGTGAAATTTCGACTTATTTTTCCCCATTTCCAATTCTTTTATACTTCATGCAGTGCAATGCAGGAGGGAGGAAAAACAGACGGTGCAAACGTAACAGCCTCAATGTGTATGTATCTATGTATAAGTACTTTTTTCTGCATTACTTCCAGTTTGATAACAAGGAAAGCATAATATCATAACACCGTAACTATACGACTCTTTCATCTAAAATGCAATCCAATAGCAGAAGATCATGGTGGTGGTGTGGTGGTTGTATATTACGAAATGAAATGGTGAAGTAGAAAGCATAGCAGAAGCAGCAGTCTTGTACAAAAAAAAACTGATGATAAATAGTGTCCCCGTGAGTTACGACATGTCAAAAATTTTATTCCGAATCGTGATAGATGTGCTCTATGCTGTCTCCATATTTATTATAGACTTTCATTTAAAATGCAATCCAACAGCAGAAGATCATGGTGGTGGTGTGGTGGTTGTATATTACTATATGAAATGGTGAAGTAGAAAGCATAGCAAAAGCAGCAGTCTTGCACAAAAAAACTGATGATAAATAGTGTCCCCGTGAGTTACGACATGTCAAAAATTTTATTCCGAATCGTGATAGATGTGCTCTATGCTGTCTCCATATTTATTATAGAGTTTGTACATTGCGTTGCATTACTTTTTCCTTTGGTTCGTGCATGTGTCTGTGTACCGTGCCGTATGCGCCCTTCCCAATAGGAACTTCCTAAAAAAATATTTCGTCGGGAGGTCACGGGAAAATGCTTGAGTTTTTAGAAGACTCTATGCTTTTGGTAAATCAACGTTATATCATATTAGAACTCCCTAGAATTTATGTGTGTAGGTATATACATTATGCGATGAAATGATGACGAGGACTTGGATCATGATGATGATGATGACCTAAACTCTGCCTGGCATGGCATTTGAGAAATACAGTGTAAGAGCAAAGTAAGCAAGCATAAAAGAGCTCACGGTCCTATCTTTTTTGATAGTTCCTTTTTGCTCACTCACTCTTTCTCTTTTACTTGTGAATCTCATCGTAAGAATTTTTTTTCTTATTTTGGCTGCTGCCTCTTTCTTGCTGGCTCTTGAGTCAATGATGATGATGATACAAGAACACTAGAAGAAGCAGAAGCAAATAGCGAGCACACACAACTCAAAAAGCTTCTCATATATCATCATGAGTTGTCGTGGTACAAAAAGAAATATATTTCACTCCTCTTTGAACATGCCATATTTTCATCATATATAATATAATACAGACACACACATTACTGTATGCTTTCTATGGTACGCTGCAACTTACACACACACACGGCTTTACTTAACTTCGTAGGCTTCCTCCATTTCCTCCATTTTTCTCCATCCATCTTCAGTTACTCGTTTTTTCTCGTTTTTTCTTGGCTCTCGCTCCATATTGCAATTTTCTTCGTAAATACCAAAGAGTATCCATCCCCTTTGTTATGCGGAAACAAGGGAAAACAGTAAGCAAAATTCTCTTTTGATGCTAAAGTGGGAGTATTATCATTGTTGTATATATTGTAACAACACAAATGTACGTAGTAATATTTGTTACTTTGTGTAAAATATAACAACGAAAAGTAAAAGTCAGTTTATGATGAGGCATTGCTACAGCTTTGTAACAAGAGAGCCGCAGAAAAGCCGTGATGATAAAGTGAACCCACATCCATATAACAACGAGAACAAATCAGCAGTTGAATGAGTATTCATACCTACATAAAAATACTACAACAGTATATAGCATAGAAATATGGCAGTATCTCTTGCATTCCACTGGAGCCAAAGGATTCTCTAAGCTCATTTATGTTTATCCCTTGTTGTTTAGCTGGAACAGAGGAACAAATAGGAAAATGCAAAATGCCTTGCATCATTTGGACTGGAATTCCGGGGGAATATTCGTCCCTATTTTAGAGTTCATCCACACACACACGGGAAAACTATGAGTTTGAGTCATCCCCAGAACATGCATTTTCATCAGGCTGTATTATAAGTTCATATATAAATATACCAAAGATGATTTTAATACAGAGACACAACATACAAATAAATATGGATAAACATATGCCTACACCTACGAGTAATATGCCTATCGCATTTGACAATCCACAGTTTTTATATGAACTGGGGGCAACACCAAGAGAACGTGTACGTGGCTTACCGCTGTTGAGCGCACATTTCATTTTTGGAGCTGCCTCGTTTCATTTGCATGTTTCAAACATGCCTTATTCATATGCCATTGGAACTGATCCTGAAAAGAAAATGATGCTTTATTTGGCAGCATACCGTTTTTGTCCAGGATTTGTACAGCTCTTGGTTATTCATTTGAAACTATAGTCGTATCACAGCATAAAATAGTAAATAAAACACAATGATATACGGACCTACCCGAATTACAAATACATATGTGCAAACGGGACATGTATTTGAGATACATATTAAAATGCGTACATAGGTTGACTATTTTGAAGACAGTGGAAAGTGCTATCTGGCACCGTGTAATTAATATCCAATACCTTATCTTTCATGGAATTTTTATAGTCTTCTGTCAACTTTCTCATTTAAGCGATACGGAGCATTGCTCTATTTCTAGTCAGATTCAAGATTTAATGTGCATGCGTTTTTTTGTTTTTAATCATTTCACGCTTGTGTGGTTCCTTTTTTTAAAAAAGTAATTTATTTTTAATGTACTTAGCATTTTTATGTCTTCTTGTGGCAGTTGAGTTATTACCGAGCTCTAAGTTAAATTTGAAAGAATTTTTAATCGAGTGAAAGCAGGAAGTTTGGGAGAGCGATAACGGCTGTCGCACAGTTTCTTCCGTACACTGTTCTCTTCTCTTAGGAAAGATCCGGTGGTACATGTTGGGTCAGAAAAAATATAGAGGGACGGATAAAAAAGCATTAATGCATGGAAGAGAGAAGTTTCAATAAATTACGTAAAGACTTCATTTTTTCTAAAGTCTTATCTAAGAAATTAACCACACTTGAGTAGCATTATGAATTTACTTAGGTTGTAAAATGGGGGTTGGAGAAATTTTAGGTATCTTTTAAATAATTATTTCTAGCCAAATTTAGCATGACTGCTCCTACGCTTTATTTTATTGTGTATTTATTTATAACGGAACGAGTCTTTGCTTAAGTGTAACTTTGATTGCTTTCCAAATTGATTTTTTAACTATGCATGCTTTGCAAATCAATCTAGCATTCTAGCGCCTTTATTCATCCACAAAGTTCCTGTTGTATTGTCGCGTTTATTAGAAAGCCAAAAAGAAGGCTTGTTAGGCTTATTTATTTTAATGTGAGAAAGGCCAAAGCTAATGAATTTCGTATTAATTACCCTCTATTTTAATTAACACACCATGTAAAGTTTATAGTTTAAGGTATTGGATGCCCAACTTCCGAGCAATTCATTTAAACACATTAGTTTGCACTCAGCATGTTTTCCAGTGATATAATGATGATGATTTCCGCTATGAGACCTTCTTTCTCCCTGTCCCCAACAATAGAGCACGCACTAAACCTAGCTTTTTGCATATTATCTCAGTTCCCCCAGAAAAAAAATATTGAGGGAGACGATGATGACTTTTCGTTGTATCTTAAATAATATTCCTCTGCCTCTTGGCTCTGCGGCTGAAGAAGTAATTTTTTCGTTCGCAAAGGATCTCTCTCTCTCTCTCTCCGTCGTCGTTTGAGAGTAGGATAAGGCACACACTTCAAAAAAGTAAAAGCAAGGAAGATTTACACTCGACAGGATAAGATATTACTCCCAACTAACCGTACATCTATCTATCTCAAGTTTCTATATATATTATGCAACATGCAATAAATATAGATATGTTATTTTCTGCTTTATATCAAACAACAGCCGCAGCAGCAATGGCGGTGGTATCAAGTGGAAAACTCTTATTTCTCTCAATCTCGTCCTTCTTTCTTCCTAAAAAAAGTTCCATTTTCCTTTGCGAAAGCGGTTTTTGCTTTTCATACCCTTAAGTTTACTTTACTTCTCTCCTACTCCTCTAATACGGCTACTATGGCATAGCGTGAAAACCAAGTTGATGACTATTCTTGATACATTTGGTATGAATCTTTCTCTTGCATATACCAAGTATAATTTACTCACTGCAAAGTACATAAATACACTGTTTATACTACATATCAGCATATATCATATTGTATTGCATCACAGGAAATATAGTTAGACTGAAGTATTGCACTTGTAAAAGTAGTAAACTTTTTGGCTGTCGTATATGCTTTATTCGTTCCGAAAAAACCCAACTTACATTCTCCCTTCTTCATCTCCATCTTTTCCTTCAGAGCCGTGTGTTTTTTTTTCATTGCCATACACAATACACTCGCTTGCAAACGCGAGCCATCGTGAACTGAGGATTTCACATATAATTCCTTCGAGGGAAGTGGGAAAAAATCACCGACACATCTATCTCAAGAAAAATTATTGGCTTGCTGCCCGGGTTTCCTTGCTTACATCATGCATAGATATAAAGAATGAGACTCCCCTTTTCCATGCGTTTTTTTATATTTCGAGCACCCTCCTGCGGGTTCAAATACGTAATATTAGTCGGAATACTGCTGAGAAAATTAAGGTATTGTTCATGCTGCTACTGATACTGCCTTCTCCAGATTCCAGATGATATTTTATGATGATCATCATCATTATTATGATCAACTAAAACACTCCATAAGTGCATACAATCATGTGTGCGACTGTAATTTTTTATTATTAACTGAACAAGCTTGCTTCGTATAAATACATTGAGGTAGACACCAATCCAAAATACATTAAATTTATCAATGTTTTGTAGTTAAAACTAAAGCACATTTCTCATAATCACGGTAAAGTTACATTCTTCCGAGGAAAAAGTTGGATGCGCAAGCTTACAGCCCTGTAATACCCGCACAATTGCGGAATACGGGAAAACACTGAAAAAAACTCGGGAATAATAAATCTAAGGTAAACCTCCTAAATTACTTTGGAGGAGGCAACCCTTCTTTTTTTCATTTTGTCATTACTGCCGCCGTTGCATTCCTGATCGATTATTCGTCACTCCATATTCTCCATCCTTTTTCCTAGCCCTCCAGCCCTAGACCACATACAGAGTTTCCTGTTAGAGCGAGTGTAAGCACAATCTCTAATAGATACAGAATTATGAACGGGGTCTCACCCTCCAAAAAATTTTCAAAAGAAGCAAATCAGCCTACTTTGTTCAAAACGTATTTAAGTGCAGCCAAGTAAAGAAATTGTAAGAAGGGCGAAGTTCACATCTCTTGAGGGAATCAATGTACACATTACATGCAGTATAGTAGCTAGAGCATGTAATATAAGCTTCTTTATAAAATTCTATAAATGAACGGCAAACAGGACTTTATTAAGTTAAATAAGTAAATAAAACGAGCAAATAAGGTTCACACCCTCTTTTTCCTATTGAGTTACGACGAGAAAAAAAGTAGTAAAGCATTCCTATACATATATAAATTGGCCAAGTCCCATTTTAGCAGTTTCTCGTTTGAAGGGATAAAAATGAAGAAATAAATCTTGAGCCGCTACGGCATGCTTCCTTTAAAATAAATCTCTTGTCTGGTGAGTAATAAGCACTCCAAATTTAAAAATTCAAATTTGCATTAGAAAGCGATCCTTATCATAATTGCAATGTGTGATGCCACGGTTGAATGGAAGAATAGAGTACAAATATATATCCATTTTCCCATTCATTCAAAATAGGATTCCCTCATTCATTCCGTTGTGGTCCAGTGAAAGAAATAGTTTCCTCCAACAGATTTTTTTTCTTTATACTTTAAAAAGCCACACACACACGAGATTATAAAATGTGTAAGTTGATTGAGAACAATGGTAGCAAATGAGGGTAGATTTTTCTTTTCTTTACAATAATGTATTTCATATTCACATGGTATGCATATGAGCCAAAACTAATTTTTATGAACAAACACATATTACTAAGGAGAGGACCGACAAAGTCAACAAGTTTGAAAGAGACACAAATCATCCTGAAGGATTTTTTTCGTGTTTATAACATAACAGTGCAGATTTACAATTTACAACAAAACATGGCCGAAGGCTTGCTTTTGTACGTGCATATTTTATTTTCCCATGCGTATGCATTATGCATTGAATCTTATGTATATGTGTGTAGATAACGTTCAAAAATGATGAATGTCTTCATATGAAGAAAAAAAAGAATTTGAAATAAGGAAAGATCCTGGAACTTTAATCAAAAACGCAAAGGAACTGGGGTGTGAATGAAACATTCTCATTTGATTGAGTGTTGTTTCATGCATGTAGAAAGCCAAGGTATATTCTCTATTGAGGAGCTCTTTGTGGCTACAAAATGTTATCAATGGCCATTTTGCTTGTTGCACTTGTGACTATTTTTTTCTTCTTCTTTAAAACCATTCCTTGTTCCAGTTGCTTACTCCATAGTTTGTTAAATAGTACAATCAGTAAAACCCATCCAGCCTCCCAAAAGGGTTGTATACTGTTTTAAAAAATCTGTGAACAAATTATTGACTAGTTCATTAAAAGGAGGGATGAACTTGTCGCGAAAAAATGGGGTGAGTATAATTGCGTTACCCATTCATTACACACACATATTTGATCAGTAGTAATTGACTTGGTTGGATGAGCTTTTGCCTTTTTTGTTGCTCGTCTTCAATTCAAACATCAAATTTTGTCCTTGTCTTATGTTCCATGCTTGCATATAAAGCCTTATTTATGTATCCAGTCAGTCAGTACAGTACATGCATATATAGGTCTTTTCCTGGCACGTATTGTTTGATTTGACAAAGTCCTTTGAGAATGATAAAAACGGAGGAATTTAATGAGTAGAGTGAATCCGACTATGTTTTATATATACCATCTTGATCCACTAGTATTTATACTACTATCAAACTTGCATTGTCTTTTCCTTCAA
>JAHZNG010001136.1:0-12031 GCA_027744375.1 Orchesellides sinensis
TATTGAGGATTTCGGTGAAGGGGGGCTCCTTCTCGTTGAAGAAGATGACAATGTCGTAGTCTGAGTCGTTGGCGATTGCCGTTCCCTTACCTACAAAACAGCCCTTTTAAAGAATATATTAGTATGATTCAAAGTAGATGATCATCAAGTCAAAGATGAATAAACATCGAAAGAGCTGCGCAAAAATTTTCTTTTCGTCAAAATTATCAACAATATTCTTACTAAGGGCTCTACGCATACATGTACTTAATGTATATACGCATAATGTATATATTTCCTTTTATCAGTACAAGTTTTATCTAAAGATAGCCCTACAATCCGCAGTAAGAAAACCTTGATTAACTGTATTGTCTATATTAGTATTTTTATTAAATTTTTCGGATTTTTAAATATTACGATGATGAAGATGCATTATAATGCATTCTTTCGAATTCAATATTTATTAGGGTTTACTATTACTACGCCGTTAGTTGACATGAAAAATTCAGAGCAAGTACTCAATAATAAATCCATACAATCCGGGCTGAAGGGGTACATTTGTTTGCAGGGGGTTTGAAACTTGAAAGGTAGTCGTTGTGCTGAAATTTTTATTTACATGAAAACTAAAAGTGAATTTTAAATAAAAACAGGGCTTACAATAGATCATAGTTTAAAAATAAATGTGTTCACCGGTGGCAAACATCCTGTTTTATTTATTCATTATTAATACTTTGTAAGATAGAAGGTGTGCGTGTGGTGTGCTTTTGGGGGTAGTCATTGAGACAGGGGCAACGTGAGACAGGACGGCTAGTGCACCGCCAGCCATTCCATGTTTACGTTTCACTAGCTCTCTCTCTTTAATTTTAACTGACATGACAAAATAATTTTTTAATTTTGGAAGCTGCTCAGCAATGTTGATTGCTCTGTCAACCTGACTAACATTGGGCGTCGCAGAAAGGTAATTTTTTAAAATATTTTTAGAAATCAAAGGACATTCTAGTTTCAAGTTTTGTAGTTAGTCACCTGCTGCCTGCCTGCTGTCCGTGTCTGTCATCTGTGTCAATGTGATAACCTTTTCTTCAATTTTAATTTTTAAAAGCATTTAAAATTTTTAAGTTCAGAGATTGGGTCCTAAAAAGGTTTAAAAGGTCCTAAATATTTTAATTTTTTGTTGGTTTCATTAGGTTGTTATTAACTAGCTGAGGAATGGAGACTGTGATAGGGCTTGACTGGGACCTGCCTTGTAAGACCGTGGCTGAGCTCATGATGGAGGTGTCAAAAGAGACAGGTGCCGTGTGAAGGGTTCATTGGAAAATGTCAAGACATCGCGATCCAGATGATAGGAGCGCTGGAGCAGGGCATGGGAGGACTAACGGGACACGTTATGGTAGCTGGAAGTTACGGCAAGGGAACGGCAATCGCCAACGACTCAGACTACGACATTGTCATCTTCTTCAACGAGAAGGAGCCCCCCTTCACCGAAATCCTCAATACAATGGAAATGATCGTCAAAGAAAACGGGCCAAAGTTGACAAACTTCGTGTGGAAGTTCCGCTCAGCAATTCATATCAGTTTTGACGTGGACGGAATACGCTTTGATATCACGCCGGCGGCTCAGCTTGACCACAATTTCCCATGGAGCCGATGGTGCTACTTTGCGCCGTCTCTAATGACGCCATACCCAACCCCGCAGTACGTTCGTACTCTGGAAAGAATTGCTGAGCTGAAGGACCCTATCGAGACAAGCTATTTGTACAGCTCGTCCCTCTCCATTGATGCTGTGGTGTTTGTGCAGCGCCAGAATAAGTTTGTCCACGCAGTCATACGTCTGGCGAAGCATTGGGCACGACGTGTCAACACTGGCAGAATCACAGTTCGAGGGAAGTCACTGCTCATCGAAACCATAGCAATTCACGCAAGTTACTCGCTCAGCCCGGTAGAGATGACGGAGCGGAATGTAGACAAGGCCTTTCTTCGATTTCTACAGCTTTTGGCGGAAGGTCGCTCACTTCGGCTTTTTCTCTTTGTTAACTACCGTAAGGGGGACATCCCTGAGTCTGTGTTCAATCAATCGCCGCTTGTGTTGGATCCGATTAATCCCTACAATAATCTTCTGACTCCTTCAAATTTTCCCCCGTGTGCTTTCAGGTGTTTTGTAAGGGCGGCGAATATCACCGTTCAGAAGCTCAAGGCTTGGGCAAGTGAGGAACAGGATTGCGACGATTTGAGCAAGTTCAAAAAAGTGTTTGAAATACCATAAAAGTATTCACATCTGATCTCCTACACAATTGTTAGAACTATCATTTGTCTGTTTTGTCTTATCCTAGTTTTTAGATAATGTGTTTTTAGATATGTAGTCTTGAGAAGACTCTAAACGTTAGTTGTTTTTACTTTAAGTTGAACGTTGAGTTGTACGCGTAGTGTAGTATTTTAACTTTTAGATAACAAGTGTGTTTCACCACCATAAGTGTTGATTTACATTTTTATACCTATTGTTTATTTATTTATTCATTTGTTGACAATATGGAGGAGTGTATGCCGTCGATGTTAATTGGGTTGCTGTTAAAAGCTAAGCAGAGGTTGAAATAAAGCGATTTACACAGAATATTGCGCGATTTAAAATAATTAGATTCTTAATAATATGTATCTTAATTTGTACTGAACCGACTAATTTTCCTTACTTGTACACAAACTACTAAGCCGAGGTTGAAATAAAGCGATTTACACAGAATATTGCGCGATTTAAAATAATTAGATTCTTAATAATATGTATCTTAATTTGTACTGAACCGACTAATTTTCCTTACTAGTACACGAACTTATGTATAGCTTGAGAACTTATGTAAGGAGCATCGTAGCCTTCTATTATTAACTAGCATATTAGTTTAAATGAAGGTTATTGAGAAAGACTGATTTTATTGTTGCACATTCATTTCATCATCACGTTTAATTTCGCATACTGATATCAAGTCGGGGTTGAAAATTGAAAACATTTTAAACGAGTATGAATTAGGGTTACTGGTCCCAGTTGGTCTGTATGAAATGTCTCAAGCATGCAATATAGGGAAGGCATAAAACAAAATAAACGAGCACTGCTATTCCCTTGCTTCTCAATCAATCTTTGCTCCTCACTCACTAAATCACCTCCCTCCATCCATGCATTCATGCATAAAATAAAACATGTTTCTCAACTGTCTCTGTTTCTGTGCGTTGCAAGCTAACCCTTGTCCGTGTGAGCTCATTTTCGCAAATTACAACCACCTACCATCCAATAATTCATGCATAAAATAAAACATGTTTCTCAACTGTCTCTGTTTCTGTGCGTTGCAAGCTAACCCTTGTCCGTGTGAGCTCATTTTCGCAAATTACAACCACCTTTGTCCCAAAGGCCTCCAAATTGAGAATAAAGACAGAGAGACACGGTGGTGGTCAGTAGGTAACGACCACCTATATTGCCGTCAACTCATTTCATGTGGATGGGCCATGGGCTTGAGCCGGCTACGAAATGGTGGGAAGGAAAAGGAAAATGTCCCGAGCTGAGCTGCTGCTCCTTGTCACTTTCTTTCTTTCTTTCTCCTCTTCACTCGCTCACTCAGCCAGCATCCAACTCACTCCTCAATGTCTCCCAAGCAGAGACACAAGTAGCTTTTTGGCTCAATCTGCCTTTACTTTCTCTCTCCATTCCCCCTCTTTTCTCCTCACTTTTCACCAACAACTTGTTCTTTCTCTGCGTCAATGTGACACGTTAATTCAAATCAACAACTATTTTTTGTAGCAACCTTTCTTTGTACTTTTTATGATTTCGATTCACTTTGTGCTATGATTTTGAGTGAAACAAGCGTGGTGTGATTTTTGTATTTTTTGGAGGGGAAGAAATTTTACACTGGCTGGCCAAGTTTGCTCAGTTAAAACTGGCAAAGAGATGTGCAAAATTTAAATAAAATCTGTTTAAGCAAGGACAATGCTCTTTCTCCACTTTCTCCTGCTCTGTCTCCTCTGGTAAATTTTAGTAAGCCTACTTTTAAGGTAGAGAGAAAAAGTGCGAGTGGCTGGGGAAACTTGAGAATTTCTCCAAACGTTCCTTTCTTAATTTTATGTTTGTTGTGTGATGTGTGATGTATGTATGTGCAGGTGGGAAGACGTGGTGGCGTCACTTGGGAACGGGAGCAATGAGATTCTGTTCAAGAACATCAGTCAACTTCTGGACGACTTGCTGAAAGACTACGACAACAGTCAGCACCCCAACTACAAAGAAGGTAACCAGCAATCAGCAATCTCCACAGCCTTTTCCAAATACTCAAATAAATCACAAGTCAAATCTGTTTACTTAAACGGTCACATGCCTTGTAAATACTTTTGCCCACTTTCTCCTCCTAAAAAACTTTCTCCTTCTCCTCCATTCCATTTGGTGAAAGGAAAGGAGAAAGCTGTCCGATATTGAACGTTGTAAACATGATCTCATCCTAAACTTGTTTCCTTGTTTCCCTCTCCTTCACAATATTCCCGATTTCCGCTCGCTCTCATCTCTCATCATCCTCATTCCACCATTTCCACCATCACCATACATCATGTTTCAGTTTTGCACAGAAAATGCACAAAAAACAAGGCCACATGAATACCTATGCTGCTATTGCCTCCTCTCGTCCTTGTCCATTTTTGTTGTTGAGATGAGAATGGCTGATGATCTGGCTCCTCGCAGACAGCCTTTAATGGCCATTATTATTAGAGAGGAAATGACAAGGAAGCATTTATTCAGGCTGACAGCTCATCATACAAACAGAGCTCTTTAGCTCTTGCTCTTGTGTGCACACACACATTCACAACCCATGCATCTCCTCATCCCTTCCCGTTCACTCCAACAGAAATATGGGATAAGGTGGATGGGGATGGAGTGAAAGGAGAAAGAGAGAAAGCGATTTTTTTCTTTCGCAAACTTGCAACAAAGCCCAATAAAAATATTGGCAATAGCTGAGATGGAATGACAGATGGACGGTTAGATTAGAGATTAGTACCACCAACAGGGATTAAGTGTTTCATCAATATTCTTATCCATTTATTTAGCTGCATTTCAAATTGGCAGTCTGTTCTGTTTTTGTTATGGATGTGCGTGCAAGTGAGAGAGAGGGACATGCTTAGGATATCAGCAACAGTTATCTTCGTCGTCATATCAGGCTCTGTCCCCTTTCTCTGCATTTAATAAAGGCAAATCAACTAATTAGAGCAAAGCAAAGGAGAGGAGAGAGAGAGCAAAAGTGTGGATAGACTACGAAATTGCATTCTGGGGAGAGGAATGCAAACTTTCCACTCTTGACACAATTGGAGCACAGCATATTATTATTACATTTGTTTGCAATTGGGCATGCTTGTAGTATCGGTTGCTCCTACTACCATTATCGAGTAGGTACATTCCTAAAGAGCAAAAAGCGTGCTTTCTCCCGATGAAATGATGGTGAGTGATGCACTTTTAAACTCTTCTCCCTCTCTCTCGTCAACAAGGAAGACGAGGAGGAGAAGGGAGCGAGCATTCTTGAGAGAGCGGAAATTAGCTCTCATCAGCTACAACTTCCTTTTCATCCTCATCCTCATCATTCATTCATTCATTCATTCATTCATTCATTCCACACTTTCACATCATTTGTATAATCCACCATTTTTCTTGGACTCTCTCATTTATTTCCCCTATCAAGCCCTCACACTCACTCGTCTGTCCTGTGTGAGGAGCGAGATGCACAAAGGGAGACAGGAGCGGAAAAGGAATGAGTCTTGTGCTCCATCATTCATTAATTAATTAAACATTTCGCCATTTCACTGAATGCAAGAGAGGCACAAGATGACACAGGATCAAATGAGAGCATGCCATCATATTGCACATCAATAATTAAAAATTTGGCCATAATTCGCCTGTCTCCATCTTAAAAAACAAGTGAAACAAGATGATACAAATACATAGCTATTATGATTATGCTTGATTAAAAGAATATTTTTTTTTGCATAAGGCTGTACAGATGTAATCGAAGAGCAGTGCAAAATTTATTGTTAATTGGTTTTTTGAGACAAGATGGGTGAAAGTGCGAGTGGGTTGTATGCTCATAAGTAATGGATGAAGGTAGGAAAGGTGATAGAATGGCTAAAGTGAAGAGCCAGCATGGGACCGTGCCGCTGACACGCATTTGTCTGGCTCAAAAAAAAGTATTGTTTCCTGTGCACTCGACACACCTAAATATCAGGGAAATATCTTCCACCTACCTAGGATTTGGGAATTCAACGAATACGAATACCAAACCAAACTTTTGCTCACTCAGCCCACCGTCATCCTTTCTTTCTATGCCCTACATATTTTAAACAAGAAGTATTAAACTTACTCTCCAAAGTGCCAGCAAATGTTTTTTAATTTAAATGTTAGAAGAAAAATATACAAAATTATTTTTCAACTAGAAGTAGTAAACTTACTATCAAAAATGCCAGAAAGTATTTAATTTACTTTATACATGACAAATCAGTAAATTAAGAAAAATACTGTATGAAATTTTAATTTAAAATGTGTATTGGAAGCATTACTGATCGACAATGCGAATATCATTACAAAACAGTGCATCAAGATAAATACTCGTCAATACGCGTCGATTGATATATAACATGCCGTATAAGAAATTGTAATTGAAGGTTATGTTAATATAATTAACCATAAAGATAAATGTGCAATTAAAAAGTTATTGACGTTAGACCTTGGCTTAGGTATATAGAATACCATTGCAGAAAGAACTAGGCTGATACAAGCTACCGTTTACATAAAATACGCGTTTATGTGCTTATCAGCCGATAACTTGTGCTTATTGAACACTTTACACAAATAAACTATGCCATTTGACCAACCTCGTCAATATTTGTCGATTGATATATAAAAAGCTATATAAGACATTTTAATTGAAGGTTATGTTAATTTAATTAACTATGAAGATAACCTCCAATTAAAAAGTTTTTGACGTTAATACTTGGCTTAGGTGTACAGAATACCAATGCAAAAAGAACTAGAACAAGCTAGCGTTTACATACTACAATGACAGTAGTGTACAGTGTATGCTGTAGGCTGATCACGAGTGAACACACTTCTGTATCCTGCACGAGATCGAGCATCCTGAGGCCCGCGGCAAGTCAAAGGAACAATCTTATATGACAGAAAACTTTCTGGCAAATAAAATTCACATTTAGCACTGTACGAAATCCAAACTCTGCTTATCAGCTAATAACATGTTGCATAACTGCATGAATGAGCGTGAAATATTTTGGTAGTATTAACACATTACGTTGAATGGATTTGGGAGTACATTCCGTTCCCAGGGACGGTTGGGGGACAAGGTAATTAGTGGCTGTGACATCCATTCATTCTTCATCTATCCGCTTCCTGACCCACAGTCAGCCTCCTCATCCTTATTAACTTGCGATTTAGTGAGTTACTAAGAATGGTAGCGGTATCTGTCTGTCTGTCAGTCAGTTAGTTCATTTTTTCATTAAAATGAAGAATCCGGTTACAGATTTTGAAAAACTGTAACGGTGTACAAATAACGGCCGTTTTTTAAAAACCAGTTATTTGGCCAAAAGTTTTGAACGGAGTTCATTCTTGAGATTCTGTTTTCGGCAAACTTACAAGACAACAAGGGCTCGAGTAAATTAAGGGTGCAAAAATTGATGAAAAACCTTAGCCCCGAATGCGGGTTGGTTGCTAAGCTACTTCAGCAAAATTCAAGGCGTTGGGAGGTACTGAAGGCATGGTCAGTAATAGTAATTCACTGCAGAGGCAAGAATAGCCGGGATATGTAGTGTGTATACATACACCTTTCCAGTACATTTTATTAAAGGCTGGCGGTAATACTATTTTAAAATTTAGCCTGTCTCAGCTCACCTTGCTTTGAGCAAAGTTCATACCATATCCATATTTGCACCTGCTGTGCATTACTATTATAGTGAGGGTCGTCAACTGGTCCTAGCAATCGACGAAGGCTTGCGGTTAAAGTTAGAAAAGCATGTATATGTATATATTTGGATGGATGAATCCAGAAAAATATGTAAGTGGTATATTATGAGCTGAAAATCGGTTGATAAACAACCGTTAAGCGCAAAAAAACCATTTTATCCACTGTTTTACTCAAAAAATTAAAAATATCCATGGGGATTATTTAATACCACCAAAAAATCTAAGGAATATTTTGTACCACTAAAAAATCTAAGGAATATTTTGTACCACCAAAAAATCTAAGGGGGGTATTTTTATGTTACAAAATAAAAAGTTCGATATGGGGTATTTTTTGATAATCTTACGTACATAAAAGGTATATTTGGATGGTTTAATGTAAAATATATGTAAATGGCATATTTGGATGATTATATGAAGAAAAATATGTAAATGTTGTAATTTGGTGGTTATGTGAAGAAAAAATATGTAAATGTTGTAATTTGGTGGTTATGTGAAGAAAAATATGTAAATGCTTTATTATGTGGAAAAATATATTGGTGAATATGTGCATCTGCTTTCGCTGCTTCCATAGTATAACGTCTTACGTCAACTAGTTTATTTAAAAATGTAATTTTTATATTTATATAGGGTCATTCATTCATTCTGGTTAGTCTTTGACAAAGGGGTAAATAGAGTATACAGTGCGGACTAAAGGCCAAAATTTACCGTTAGCGACCGTTACGATTTCGAAACGTTGTATTTAAACATATGCATGCGGCACATGATGTAATATCCATTTCTTATCAATAAGCCAAATCCATTGTCAGAATCGCCAATATCTAATAGAGGTTTGATAAAACGGCAGTTTTCAGTCTTGTAACAATGTTTGAATGGGTGGGGATTTTTCAGCAGGTACTGGGGATACTTTAGCCAGGGATTTGTGTTTTTGCATCCCTTTTCCATTTTTTTATGAAGGGATACTTTAGCTGGAATATTGAACATCCTTAACGTGAAACTTAGCCATGATGTAAAATTTTGACTCTCGGTGTATTTAAAGTAATGCCTCATTATTATGCAGCGAAGCTAAAGATGCTTTATGTGATTACCATTGACGTGTGTCTGTATGATCACGATAACTCAAAAACAAATTGACGGAAGTATTTGAAATTTGGCATACAGGTAGAACATATAAAAGTAGGATTTTTGCACCTAAGACTACCCTGACTTTACTACGAGATGCACAAAGTTCATCATTATGCACATTACCGCATGTCTTGTCAAAGGTATATTATTTCTGGCTAAAGTTTCCCTTTAAGAAACAAGAAATGCTCCATTCTGAACACCAAATAGCATGAGGCAGGCAGACAGACAAATAGTCTGAAGAATCGCAAGTTCTCTATAGCCTGTTTGCGGGNTGAGGCAGGCAGACAGACAAATAGTCTGAAGAATCGCAAGTTCTCTATAGCCTGTTTGCGGGTTAATTTATTTTATTGTTATGTACCAAACACGAGTAGAAAGTGATGGAGACGTGTCTTTGCCGTTCCTTGCTTTTTAAATGGCGGGAGAGCCTTGTCTGTGAACTCTTTACTTTTTTTTTGCATTTTCCAGCTGAAGTGATGCCTGCACACCGTTGATAGGGGCTGGCCGAATAAAAGAGCTGTGCTAATGTAATAAAGCTTTTTTATTTAGTTGGATGCTAACATGAGGTAGATCCAGGAAAAGGGTAAAAGTGAAAGCAATCGAGGCAAAAATGGTTGTATGAAGTAAGTGTAAGACGCCGTTTTCCCGTTCATAGCCTCCGGCTCCCATCTCCCTTCACCCCTCACCCAACCAGTTCAGGTTGCGGAGAAACAAAAGTGAAAAGTTATTGCCGTGTTCCACGGGCCACGCTCCAAACTCCAAGTCTTATCTTGTTACTTGTTATGAACATGAGTGAGTGAGTGAGGCATGTGGAGCACGTGCCTCCGTCCAGATGTGCGACGAAAGAAAGATACAACTTTTCCTTTAAGAATGTGTGTCTATGTACCTATGTACATATACGGCAAAAGCTATTTCCTTCAATCTCTGTCTCGGAGTAAATAACAAAAACTCTAATAACAAGTAATATATGTGCAGGCGTTGACTCTTGTGAAAGTGATGGGAATGAGAGCTGTTGTGAGTGACGAGATGGGATGGAGAAAGTTGATCCACCTTTCTCCTGTTCCTCCTTCCACATCAACATCATCAACATGCTACATTTTGATGAAGGTGGAAGCGGAGAAAGACTTACATTCTCCAAATTATGTCGCACATTATTTTACCTGCTCAGTACTTGCCCTTATTCGCCCTGCCTACATGCACCCATTTTTTGAGTAAAGGTGAATGAAAGGCTGTGATCATGATGATCGCCGACTGATTAAGTGTGTTCCACTTCAAGCCAAACAAACGCACTTTGTGTGCGGGAGAAAGGGGAAGAGGATGGATGGGAGAGAATGACACAACACAAAACACAATCTCCGTCTGGATCCATGATGGGTGCCTCTCTTTACGCCCATTTTGTTTTGTACACATTATTCCTCTCTCTCTCTCTCTCTCTCACTCATTATCCTCTTATTGAGTTGTGCTCTTGGCAAAAGAAACTCTCTCTCTCTCTCTCACTCATTATCCTCTTATTCAGTTGTGCTCTTGGCAAAAGAAATTGACTTTTCTTCTACGCTTCCCCTCTCTCTCTTCATCATCTTAACATTGCCAAGAAAAGAGAAGGAAATGTGTTTGGTTGGATTCGTGCTCAACAACTCCTTTAGTGCTTATCTACTTTCGGTCCACACTGATTTGAGTGATGATGACATGATCCCCTCCAGCTATCTACCAGCACATTTATTTCTTAAGTGGCACGGGACAGGCATGTATGAGCTCTACTAAAACATCATCGTAACATTTTCATAATACGCTAAATATTAAAATAATGTTGCAATTATTTGAGATGGGTTGGAGTTTCCCATGCGAAACGTACTCCTCTCTGAGCCTCTGAGTGACGTGGTTTGATGTATTCAGATGTTTGGTCGGTTTAGATGGGAGCAGTGACATATCAAGTAGGCAACTCTGTAGTGGCTCCTTTGAAATTCTCATCTGGATGCGACATTATTGATTTTTTAGCGTTTTGAGACAATGGTGGTGGTTGTGGGAGCATTGCATCATCCCATTTATTGTGTGAGATGAGGACTGTACAAGTATTTATAGCATGCACCACTCCATCCATCCATCCACTCCAACTCCATCCATACAAAACACAATGTAAAATGCCTAAGCCAGCCCGCAGCCGTCGTCCCGTCTGGGAAGCTCAACTAATATCCTCCCTGCCTCCTTCATTTTTTCACTCTTTTTATTATTATTACATTGTATTATTGCATAAGTAGGGCATCTGCCTTTTCAACGAGCCATCATCATAGAGCCACTGCTTGGAGACCATGCCTTTTTAGATTACTTTTTATTATTTTCACTATTATTTCCGGACATAAATATGCCGCACAACGAACAACCATCTACTACGAGACAACTTACAACTAAGTATATTACCTGCCTGCACGTATATAGCATTAATGGCCTCGTGTCTGACACCTACAATTTTATTCTCTTGTATTTCAGCAAGATTCCCAATATGATCATTTAGGCAAATGCTCCTCGTTCAAACAACGTCTAATCTGTAGGCCTTTGTCTTTGTTCAATTTAATTTGGGGCAAACTGAGACTTACTAAAATCTGTCCACGGCTGTCATGCAAGGAATAAGGATTCAAAGTTGGCAAGGAAATGAGTACAATAGGTTGGATGGAGGCAGCGTGTTGTTCATAGCAAAAAATTACAATACTTTAATTTCAAATGAATGAAATGCAGTGTGCAAAAATGTGTTTTGTGGATGCAAATGATAGGATTGGGACGAAGTGGAGCTCACTCACCCTCCTCTCCTCAACTCATATTGGGATTGATTGAGACAAGAGTTGAGTCGTTGAGTGAGAATGGAGAATGAATGTGAGTGTTTAAGATGATATGAAGCCAGATAGCGATATGCATGCATGATTGAGAGATGTAATGTGATATTGTGATTAGGTACAAGATGGAAGTCAT